>LPNX011072789.1:199485-258774 GCA_001517045.1 Pseudotsuga menziesii
GACTTGTTTGGATGGAAATTATTTCCTTTGTTTCTTTCCAAAGAAACTACCTTGTTTTGTAAGGTTGTCTGGTTTGCCAGCATGGTAGCTAGCTGATTAGCATGATTCAATTCCATTTGCTTAATCAGTTGGGTGAGCTTGTCTATGGAGTCACCTTGAGGTTCCTGGTTTTCAAACTTAACTTTTTTAATTTCATTAGTCTTTGAAGAACTACCCCTTGAAAACCTAGGAATATTAGATTTACCAGCAGCTTGCATGTTCTTATCTATCTTGATAGCCTTTTCTTGTGCATCCTTAAGATCTGTAGGTTCCTTATCCCTTATCTGATATTTCATTTCTCCTTCAAATGCTTGGATGTAATAAATCAAGAGAGATGCTTCTTGGGGCTTGATGTCTGTAGGTAAACTTTTTACTAAGTCATTAAATCTTTTATTAAATTCATCCATGGTCTCATTTTCTTGCTTTTGACTAGTATGCAGGGCCGCCAACAGGAAATGGTTATCCCTTCTATCACCCCATCTATCATTGAAGGCTTCAATGATCGCTTTGAAAGTTTTGAACTTATTGTCATTCTGATCTTGAAACCATTCCATGGCATCATCTTCTAAAGACAAACTGAACAGTCTCATCTTGACATCTTCAAAGTTATGAGCATTACACCACTTGGCCATGCACTGGTTGAACTTGGTGATGTGAGACCTGGCACTGACGGCATTATTACCTTGAAAGGAAGGTAACTTTCAATAGCTTTCTCTGGCAAATCATGAGGATAACCAATGATGTTAGAAAAATCACATGGCTTGCATAGATCATCCATTGGTGTGGGTTGGTTGTTTTGGGCAAACAACAAATGGATATCAGAGATAGCCTCTTCTCCAAGACTTGCAAGGAGTCTACGGGGAGCAAGCCTGTTCAACCTCCTCCTATATACCCTTTCAGGTTCGGCGAGGGAGTTGAGTAGACCAGCTGAATGGCTCCGGGTAGAATGCCTTACTATATTTGAAAGTGGAGTCGCCACTTGGAGAAAAAGATAGCTCTAATATGGGTAGACAAGTTATTAAAATTAATTAAAGAATTTTATTAACAGTTTTAAAGAATTAAAGAATTTAAAATAATAAATTAATTAATTAAGTCAGACCAAGGACAAATGACTTGTCCCCGGCAACGGCGCCAAAGATGTTGCCGCCTAATTCACATTTTAAGATGCAGGAAAGTCACAACCTGCTATGTGTGTCCTTGGGGGCAAGCTGAGAGCTGGGGACCACTGTCACCATAGTCCACAACTCCTCCGTTTAGGCAAGATCCCAACAGAGCCAAGGGGGGTAGTCCCTATAGGAAAGCTAAGTTCCAGATTTATTAATTAATTATAATTTAATTAAAGGGATTTTTTATTAAGACTGAGGCTAAGGTTCTGAGAGATGACAATCAGACTGATGCAATATGCAAGATTTAAATGACAGTCAACCTTTTACTTTAAACCAGTGCCTAAATAATGGAGTCAAAAGATAGATTACGGCTTTATAAACTTTACAAATAAATTTGAGATTTAATCTATGATTAAACTACAGCTTTAGTGTTTAACAATGAGATAAATGAATAAACGATATAATTATAAACAATAAGGAGCCAAAACGTTTAGCGATATACAGATGATTTACCAATATGATCAATGAAACAGATTTATAATATGGCAGACAAATGCTGTGAGTGAAGATTATTAAACCAACAGTAAATTTGAAAGTATGAAAGACTTTAAGCAGTTAAACATTTACCACATGACCATTGCAGAATTGAAAGTAAATACATGTAACTAAAAAGTAAAGTGCTGGAAGTAATGTTGGAGTGCAAGAGTGTTGTGAAACCAGTTATGCAATGTCTCTTGGTTTATTTTAGTTAATTTTATTAAAGTTTTTCTTCTTGGATTTAAGTTTTAGAACCGGTGGTGTGACTACCCCGATCTAGTTCTTCTTAAGTCGAAGAGGGAGTGCTCTTGCGCTCAACAAAGTGGGAACAAGCCCACCCGTAGCTCACAGGTCAAACCCCAATGGCCTGGTGCTCAACAAGGAGGACGTCAAAGCGCCTAGAGACCCCCCACGGTCTACTACCCCAAGTCGCCTCCAAGGTCACTATTTTTTAATCAACCGGAAAATTACTAGATGGATGCCTATTAAACTAAGACTTCCCTGTCCCCTGGTCGTATCTCGGAGTACCCCGAAGGGTGATAACCGAGTAGAGGAGCAGGATATGGGAAGTTGTTGTTGGTAAATTTTAGGAGTAAATTTTATCTGGGTGATTAGCATGCAATGTTTATTTTAAAGCGAACAACAAGATCAACCAAGCTGTATTCCTTATGGGAGGTGCCGGTATTTGATCTTGGACTTGGAAAATAAAGTGTGTTTGATTGTAGTACAAGAAAATAAAATTATTTTAATTACCTAAGCCCCCACTTCCCCTGTTTTTCATATCCAGCTTGAAGTCTCTAAAGGGAGATGACAAGCGGATAGAGGATACACAGGTTAAATGGGTTTTATGATTACTTTTTTAACCGAAAAAATAAAATTGCATAAACAGAAATCTGAAACAACTATTATCCTACTTCCTACTCTACTTCCTAATCTATTTATTGTAGATTACAAGTGGTTACAAAACTTTACAGAATACCCCAAGAGATTCTCGTTGGGGTTTACAATAATCAGAAAAAAAAATGAAAGAGAGGTGAGGGTTTGAACCCCTTTTGAACCGGTTGAAGGTAGAGGGAATCCTGGGCCTATTCGGGCAGCAAATCTCCTTCACTTGTGCATAACCTGTCATAAACCAGCAAGCTATTCTTTGCTGGAAATCACAGAAAACACTAAAAATTTTGTTAGAAAAAATTAGTACAAAAATTTACAAATATACAGAAAAATCTGAATGTGAAATATGGCAGAAATATGAGATTTAGAGGGCTGGAAAATGAGTTTCCAGCCACCTTAACAATGTCTAAATAGCAGAAATAAAAGCCCTAACTAATATATAATAGGTTGGGGCCCTAAAACAAGGGTTATATTCACTATACAGTGAATAAAACCCTTTTTCAGGAAGGCTGAAAGTCAATGGCCGAATATAAAATTTGCCGGAATGAGATTCTTGGAGAGATCTCCTTGCTTGGACAACCTGCAAATAAATCTATGTCTGCAAAAATCGTAATCCTAGTGATGAATATCTAACAGTTCCTGCAAAATACTTTGAAAGAAGATGTTAGATCATTCACAAAAGAAAGCAAAAGCACTTTTACTCTCTAATCTCTCCACAAAACACTTTGTGGAGAGCTAACTAGAATAATACAAAATGCAAACTAGAAAAATACAAGTTACCTTACAAAGATTTGGATCATGAAAATATTGCAGCACAGTATCCCTCCAAAGAATTCTTCAATTAAATGGCCCAACTAGGGCAAAGCTTCAATACAATAGTATATCAAGAAAATATGAGAGAGTAAGAAGAAATTTCCGGCAGCATAACAATAACATGAGAGATCATGTGTAATGAGGGAGTGAGACCCTCATTATATAGTTGAGGCAAACCTCAACCCCTTGAAGACTAATGGTTGAGATTAGATCTAGATCTAGGGTTTAATTTCCACCACTAGATCTAGGTATTTTGATTTTTCATTCTTCTCAACCAATCTCCACCCTTAGATTATTTTTAATCAATGGGTTAGAAGCTTAATCCATGTCTTAACAATATTCACCTTTAGATCTAGGTCTTTGACTTAATGCTCACCCTAGATCTTGCCTTTAGGTTTTTTGGTAAAAACGTGGGCCCATTTAGGCTAGGCGCCGCTCTAAGATGGTGAAAAAACTCCAAACGTGGCGGCTTCCTCTAAGTATGGCGCATCCTCTATCTTCATTGGCGCCCCTTTAAACCATGCTAGCGCCCCTTTAAATGGTAGCGCCCTCTATAAATGGAGGACGTCCTCCAAATTTGGTGGCGCCTCCACACTTGCATGCGCCCTCTCCATTAATATGGTGACGCCTTCATTATGTAGCGCTCTCTTTACAATTAGCTAGCGCCTCCTTTAAATTAATGTGACGCCCCTATCTTATGATAGCGCCTCCATTTGGTATGTAGCGCCTCTATTCTAGCTTGGATGCCCATTAAATATAGTGGAGATCCTTCATGCTTGCGCCCTCCTCCAAATTTTGTGAGGGTTTTAACCTTAGCGCCCCCACTATTTATGGTAGCATCACATTTTAGTGAAGGTTTTATCTTGGACTTGGCTTTGACTTTAGCCATTAGCTCCATAAATTTTTTTTTAACCTTAGACTTGGGCTAAAAAATTAATTCACCTTAGATTTAAATTTTTAATTTAATTTTTAAAATTTTTCCAATTTTGACTTAGAAAAAATTAAAAATAAATTAAAAAATTTATATCCTGGCCATGGGGGGTTGGAAAACTTTGGAATAAATTTTCCTAGGCTTAGGAACCCCCAAACTAACTGACCATGGCATTTCTTGATTTTTTACTTCAAAATCAAAAAATGTGAATTTTGACTTTAGGGAAATTAATTAATTCCCTAGGAGAAATAGACCTTGCTTAGACAAAAATGGTCTATCTCCTCAACCACTCATCAGAATGACATGGGACTCGAAGCAGTGGCTTAGGGGGTTTCATAGCAATTTAACTTTGCATTCATAGCCCCTATTACAAAATGCCAGTGCTTGAGCAATTACATTATTACATCAAAACTGAGTTAATTAATCACCAAGGGGTGAAAATAATTAACCAGAAAAAATAAAATAAAAATACAACAATACAACGAAACTCCGCAAGACTCTATACAAATTTCTAGCATGCTCATGAATCACCCTTTGAAGCCTTAGCCACCTCATGGACTTGACTGGTAGAACGCCCGTCACCACTTTGGAGGATTTTGAGTGAAAACCAAACCGATTAAACTTGTTTACACAACAAGATCAATTGGAAAGGGAAAAACACTCGATGAGGGGGCTTCCCTAACAACCAGTTCCATGGTGTGGCATCCGTATCGTATGACCCACACTAGCACATAAATTTACATTAATTTTCCCACGCAGGGGAGCGGACATTTCGTTTTACAAAGGGGCAATAGCCCTGCAAGAGTGAAATGATCCTTAGATTTTTCTAAGGTACAATTATGTACATCTTCGTGTACATGGAGTTGCCACCTAGTCGAAATAGGTGGGCAACACAGTATATAAAAAGGCGGATGTTAAACTTCAAGTTTGATTTGTGTCACGTCCCCACCCCTCATCCCGGCGGAGAGGATGCGACATTACCGCTAACAATCCGGGCAATCTAGCCCCATGAACGTAATATAAAATGCATTGATGTAAAAACATACACAAGTGCATAAACCATTAACACACAGCGAAAGCAAAATACATTCCATTCAAGTATTTAACCTGTTCATTTAATTCATAAACACATACAAATGCAAAGATTAACACAAAGATACTTATCTTATGAAGAAGCTCATCCCGCAACCAGCTATGTCGCTGCGACGTTCCACCCAACCATAGGCAAGTGTGCTCATCAATCTCTCAGCAACACTACACCCCCGAGCTGGGCATGATTCCCACAAGGAATAAGGAACAGTAGTAGGCTCACACATACCAAGGATACAACAAAACTCAGCCAAGCCAACACAGTTGGGTTTATCAGGCTACACGGAGATGGAAAGGCTGACTGCTGAGCCAGTGAGCTCAACCGCAAAGCTATGGACACCTGCACCAGATCTAGCCTAGCTTCTAGAACATCTACACACCCAACACAAGGAAGCACCCCCTTCTCTGCTATACAGTCCCTCGGGCTATGCCTTCCCTTCCAGTGCTATTCAAGGTGTGCAAAGAAGAAAACCAACCCCCTAGATCTGTCTATGAGGTTCCTTCACACACTAGGTTTATCAAGCTGGTTAGACCCTATTTCCACTCCCAATTCAGTTTAGACCAAAGCACAGATGCATACACAGCAAGATACACAATTCTGGGTTGAGGAAAACAATTTTGGCAACAAAACGAATTGCCAAGATGGGTGAAAACAACCCTCTAACAACAATTCGATTTCCAGGGACGTTTTGGCCCTAACGTGGCCAAAACGGACTCAACAACACCCAAGAAAATAGTGGGTCTCTCCTCCCACTCGCTGGGCATTACCAAAAACGATTTCTAGCTTGGAAAACAATGGGGAAATGCAGCCAAATCGTGGGGAAGGAAACCCACCCACTGATCATTACAAAAACAAATTCCCAGCTTGGGGAAATTGAAGAAAATGGCTGCCCACATGAGGGAAAACACACAGCAAACAAAAAAAAAACGTGAGGAATCTCAACCATGTGAATGCAAGAAGAAAAAATGCCTGCCTGCGCGTGAGTGCATGAGGAAAATCTCCTGGGCGTGAGTGGTGTGTGGCTTTCCTCTTCCACATGAGGGAAATAGGAAAAAACGTTCCCCTTGGGCAAGCGTGTGGTCAAGGCTGACAGTGTAATGTCCCTTTTTGAAATTTTATTAAATGACCAATTTTTTCACTTTTTCCCCAATTTTGACCTTAACTAGTTCTGATGTCTAGACCTCCAAATTGGCCCAAATGCTCCCAAATTTTCTTTGAAGGTACATGACTGAAATTAGAACTTAAATATGATGTCAGGGATGTTTGTGACCCCCTAATTACTTCTGCAAACTTGTTTAATGTTCTGTTCAAAGTAGGAGTCTTTACTAGCAAATTGGGGCTCCAATTCCCCCTGGGTAATTGCCGGAAATGGCTTCTCAAATGGTCCCAAAGTCACTCGAATTTTAGAACAGGGGCAGGGGATGTGTGAGGGATATTTTCAAAGTCTCATATACATCATGGTTCAGTTTATACAGGCTGTTATGACTCTTTCCAAAACAACTCCAAAGTCACAATTTCGACCCTTGGGGAAAATGCACCAAATCTTCTCACAATGCAATAAAAATGAGTAAAATGGGTTCCAATGCTTAAGTACTGAACATGAGACTTGAAATACACATTGATGATAGTCCATTCATCATACATTTATCGGAGACACATTCCTCCATTCGAAATAATAGGCATTACCAAGCATATATCAAAATAGAGTGGAAATGGTCACTATTTGCTCATTAAAAGTCATTTTCCCATACAACTCTTGGGTATTTCGACTTGAAATTTTTTGAGAATGAATAACAGAGCATATTTAACTGATTACAATCATGAATATATTAGGAAGAGCTCTCCCAAAGAGTACAGGAGCTCACCCAAGGCGCAATCCCTCCATGAGCATGAATATGCAAAGAAAACTGGAAATGGTTGATAGAGAGTGCTGCAAAAGAAGAATCCACATGATGTCCTGTAGCTTACACCTGCAAATAAGACTCCATTAAAGCTCCTTGAAAGACCTGAGTGGCCTCTCCAAACCCCAACTTGGATGAGAATCTTTCACCCACGAAATTGGCTAAGGCAAGAAAACTAGTCATCCACTAGCTCTCACAATTCACAAATGACAATTTCTGAAATGATCAAAAGCTCTTCTTTTGATTGCTTCCTGTATTTTATAAACATTCTTAGCCTTCTAAGGTTCCCAATCCATCCACAAACTCAATCCAAGTCGAATTAGGGTGAGTGCTCGTGAATTGCCATGTGTCCTCCCTTTCCTAGCCTTCCACCTTCCCCAAATTCGATTTGGAGCCCATTGAGCTTCCCCAACTCACATGAGAGCTCTCTTGGATGCTTTATTTTGACCTGACATGTCATATATGTCAGATGTCAGGCTTCAGATCTGATTTGTGTCATAGGTGTCATAGCATCTTCATCATTGTTGTCATAGAGCTAGGGAATCTAGTCCAAGCAGTGTTGAAAAACTCTCCGAAAAATCGCCGACTTTTCAAAAAGTCGCGACTTTTTCCAAAAAATCGCGACTTTTTCAAAAAAGTCGCGTCTTTTTCCAAAAAGTCGCAGAGGCTAAAAATAGCAAGTCCCGACTTTTTCTAAAAACTCTCGAATTTTTCCAAAAAGTCCCGACTTTTCCCGACCTTTTCAAAAAACTCCATTTTTGCTAAAATGGCTAATTTTCCAAAAATTTGCCATTTTAGCCATTTTGTCGTATACTAACACCTTTCCTCTACCGTATAAATATTTCAAAACTTTGTTGTATTTGAACATCAAACCATGCAAGGATAATCTATACAAAATCTGTATTCGTTTATCAAAGATCACAATAGTAATTGAATTACTTTTTTCACTATTAGGGAATTTTTTGAGCAAACATATTTTGAGTGATCATCTAACACATTGTAGGAAAAAAAGAGCAATTGCAAGTGTTAGATGAGTTAGGGCTAAATGTGAGGCTCATGTCGGAAATTCAATTTGGAAGTGAAAAATACATCTATGATTTATCACCAATACAAAACAAGTAGTAAGTTTAATTGCTGACAACCAAATCAATAAAATATACCTTTCAAAAATTAGGTTTAAGTCATAAGATGGAGGGACAAATAAAAAGCATTTAGGAAAACCTTATATAAACCTAATCATTGGAGTAGGGAAAAATATGAAGTATGAATGGAAAACTCAGGAAGAGAGCATTGATATTAGATAGCTATATGCTTGTTTTCCTCGAATACATTTATATATGTGATGTCATGTTTTATTGGTTATCCGCTTTTGAGTCATTGATTGGACAACTATGATGTTTCATGATACAGTATCGACTTTGATGTATCATTTTACATTTGGCATGACTACATGATGATGATATATATCAATGCTATCTCCATATTTATGTTCCAATGTGTTTATTTGATGTTATTGTTGCTTTAAATGTTTAAAATTCTGAAAAAAAGGAATGTATTTTGTATTTTTTAATGTTTGTCGACTTTTCTCGATTTTTCCCGATTTTTTCGCTGATGTTGCCAAGAAGTTGTATTCGGGACCCTTGCCGACTTTTTGCCGGGGCCGACTTTTTCAGCATTGAGTCCAAGTGTCTCACTAGCTCCAAAATGACTCTTCCTTTCCCATGTAAGTTACATTTTCTCCCAAATTCGACCTATGATGCATATGGCCAAGTGTATTAGCCTTTTAACTCATCCAAGAACCGTTAGGCTTCCCATGGATTCGAAATTGCAAGAGGATGCCATGTGGCACCAATTTTCTAGCTTGTGTGGTCCCCATAGTCTCCATGTGTCTCTATGCTCCATTGCCACTTCAATTTTCTCTTGTATTTATTTAATAAGCTACATTATTAAATATTTATCCCATTCTAATGTCTTAACATCATTTATGAGCTCTCTTATTAAAATTCCAAATGTATCCATCCAACCTAGGGAACTAGTAGGATTGATGGAATTGGCCTGCTATGCAATTATTTGAATGGGGACATTATAGACAGCCCTGCCAGAACTGGCGGCTGCCCACACCTCCCAAGCCCCAAGGCAATAACTGCCCAACTAACTCCTGAAGAATTTGATTGGTTGGTGAATAAGACAAGAAAATGTGGTTGGTAGTTGATGGGTTCTCCTATTGACACTTGGCTTCTTCCCATTGGCTCAGAGGTTAAATACCCTCCCCTATCCTTAGGAAATCATGCCCCCATCTCATTATTTGTTGCATTGACATAGCTGGTTGTGGGTTTTTAATTAAATTGCATATTTACATGATGTCCAAAATTATAATGTGTCGGCTAGCACGAAATACCATCGGCAACGATTTTAATTGCCGAAACATAAAACACTAAATCGATGGTGAGGCTTTTGCCTTTAGCTCCACACCATGATTAATTACAATATATACATCATATACATTTTTAATGCAAATGGGGTCAAAACCGGGGTGTTACAATTTGCCAATTAGATGCTACGGCAATATCCTCAAATGGTCTTTGAACAAGCCTGTAGCCAGTACATCTTGGCAAACCATAACAGTTAGCATGACACAGGAGTTCAAATTCTGGTTCAGATCAGCTTGGCACATTACATCTATAGACAGAGCCACACACTATAGAGCCGAGACACCAGGGTAAAAGTGAAAACATGGAGGTATCCAAACAAGGAGGTCACAGAGGGGACAGCCCTCAGGCCAATCAGTTAGGTCGAAAGTCAAGGGATACCACAACAAATGGATAATATGGGAAAGGCTAAGCACGGAACCAAGAGTGAGGGAACTGATCTGTACATTACATAGAATTAGCCCAAAACAAAGCATGTATATGAAACTATAGCTAGTGCAACTACATTACTAATTTACTCCTAGCATAAGTCATACTAATTATCAACCAAAACACACATCATGATCGCCAATGTACTGCAATGCATAACATTGTCAGAATACCAATAGGAACCATGAAATCCATAAGATACCTCTGCCATATACCTGCTCTGAGCTGCAGCTACAAACTGAAATCCACCTATGCTAATACTGCTATCTTTGAGTGGCATGGAAAGATAAGATCCAACTATACTGCTCTGCTTGTACTGAACCAAGGCTCAAAATGTATGACAAGGGAGGTCATGAAGAGGGCTGAAAGTGACGAAGGTGGCCCCTCTGCTGTACTGAACCAAGGCTCAAAATGTATGACAAGGGAGGTCACGAAGAGGGTTCAAAGTGGCGAAGGTGGCCCCTCTGCTGCTGCCCCTGATTAATCCAGCTGTCATATGATAATATAGATCATCCACCACTGATGTCCTCTATTGAATACTGCCTCGAGAATAAGGACTAGGCTCATGACTATCATCTGGTCTACAAAGATTAGTAGCCCCTAACTACTAAAAATGTGATAACAAAGCCCTCATTGGCAAGTTGATAACAAAGCGCTCACAAGGAACATCCATGTTCATCAAACCATGGGATGAAAGATTTGACTCATGTGAAATGTTCAAGTGCCATAAGATGCGCTGCTATGCATCTTAGTTTCCTGAGAAGGAAAATAACATGCAGCAGAAGCAATTTGTGGTTACTGCAGGAGCTGAGCTAGCATCCAAGCTTGAAACCATCTTCTCCTTGCTATTGTGCCTTCCCACTAACATCATCTATGGTGTAGGTTGGTATGTATACACTGTAGCATCTAGACATATGGCATTCAACAAGAGGGATTTCAATAGAGTTTGCTATTAGGTAATTGTTTGTTCATTCATATGAGCTGTAGCTATTATAATTATTTGGGCATTCATCAGATTATGCTAAGTCTGAAAATAGGCTTTGAGGCTGTGGAAACATACAATAAGTTTTCACCATTTAATGTGCTGCTGTAGTGCGGCTACTCATTTTTATATCCAATTTATATGAAGGGCACTGAAACTTGACCTGGTTTAGCAAAGACCAAAAACTTGCTGCTACAATTGCTATCAAAAAGAGGTTTTTGTTGTACTAAATGCTATTGTTGAAGGTTATAAATATGCAGTGCAAGGGAGGAAAAGGGTGGGGCTGTCTTGAAATAAAGAGGGCTGATGTTCATAAGCAACATGGGGCAGCCATTATAGCAACTGATTTGGTGTCAGCTTGATGAGGTAATCATCCTAATAGTTGCATTCTGACGTTACTCTTTTCGAGCTGGTACTTGGTGTAGAATGGGAGTTGATGTGGTGGATGGAATGCATCCAATGTACCATAGACGAAAGGAGCTGATTGGATGGGCAAATGGTCAATAACTCGTAGGCCAATTGGCAGTAGAAAGTGTCTGCTTTTCCCAAATTTTCTTTATCCCACAGTAAAGAGAATTTTATGAATACACAAAAAATACCTTACATATAAAACATAAAGAGCCCCTTTTATTTTGAGCTGGTGAAGCTCAGGGCTTAAACGCACATTCTTGATGCAGCGTTGAATACAGAGATGGACTTTGAGGAAGAGTAGAATGAGAGCCAAAGTTTTTGTTCTGATACCAACTAATGTGAGCAAATTTATGTTGTTTTGAAATTTGTAGAAAACAGCTCAGCATGTTAGAATTATCCCTACATGTAAATTTATAGGGAACTATGTGAATAAAATTGGATGAATAGTCAGCTATAAATACCTAAACTAAAATTACTTATGCTAAAAGAAGTTTAACACCCAAAGTAATGTGTGGCATTATTTTTAAATAACCAATGTTTTAAAATAGCCAGCTACTAAAGCTAATTATTCCTACATGTAGGCTAAAGGCTCGCAAAGGCAGCTGTCTCATTGCAAGTTGACTTAGCAGCAATATCCCATCCCTTTGACAGTCACACTCTCATCTTAGCTATTAGGAAACTGCTTGCCAGGCCTGCCAAATTCCTTTTAGGACTATAAAGCTAGATATTTTGAAGGAAGTGGCTCCTCCTTTTGTTGAATTTTAGCATTAGCATGAATTCTTAAAATTTTGCAGACTGTAGCATAGATAACAATAACAAGTGCAGTAGATAGATCAACACGTCAAAACATTAGACACATGAATACAAGAGTTTTTCACTGGGGAAACCTTTAAAGGACAAAAACCCCAAAAGCATTAGTAATTCATCTCTTAAATGGGATGACCCGAGTTTCTTCAATCTCAGAATTCTGAGATGAATATTTGTCTATACTTCTTAATCACAAAACTATCAAACCCTAATAGGCTTCCACAAAGATAACTTTTACAGAAATACAAATTAGGGCTTGATGCCCTAATTTTCCGTGTCTGCCAGAGAAGACCACCTGGCTGCCTGCGTATCTGAAGGGCTGCCCAAATGCCTGTACTATGCTGCTTGTGGCTTGGAGCAGACTGCCCGAGCTTGCCCAGAATTGTTTGTCTGCTGCCCGGGATTTAAACAGCTGCCTGGAATCAGTTCTGCCTGTTCGGATCTGCCCAAGGATAAGACTGAGTCTGCCTGGACTTCTGTCAACCTGCCCGAATGGCCTGCCTGCTGCCCGGAAGGTCTATCAACCTGCCCGAATGACCTGCCTGCTGCCCGGAAGGTCTATCAACCTGCCCGAGCTTCTGTAGCCTGCCCAGAATCCTGCCTGAGACTGCTGCTGCCTGCTACTAAAGCTAATTATTCCTAAATGTAGGCTAAAGCTTCGCAACGGCAGCTGTCTCATTGCAAGTTGACCCTGCAGCAATATCCCATCCCTTTGACAGTCACACTCTCATCTTAGCTCTTAGGAAACTGCTTGCCAGGCCTGCCAAATTCTTTTTAGGACTATAAAGCTAGATATTTTGAAGGAAGTGGCTCCTCCTTTTGTTGAATTTTAGCATTAGTATGAATTCTTAAAATTTTGCAGACTGTAGCATAGATAACAATAACAAGTGCAGTAGATAGATCAACACATCAAAACATTAGACACATGAACACAAGAGTTTTTCACTGGGGAAACCTTTAAAGGACAAAAACCCCAAAAGCATTAGTAATTCATCTCTTAAATGAGATGACCCAAGTTTCTTCAATCTCAGAATTCTGAGATGAATATTTGTCAATAATTCTTCATCATAAAACTATCAAACCCTAATAGGCTTCCACAAAGATGACTTTTACAGAAATACAAATTAGGGCTTGATGCCCTAATTTCCTGTGTCTGCCAGAGAAGACCACCTGGCTGCCTGCGTATCTGAAGGGCTGCCCAAATGCCTGTACTATGCTGTCTGTGGCTTGGAGTAGACTGCCCGAGATTTTTGTTTGCTGCCTGAGCCTGCCTAGAATTGTTTCTCTGCTGCCCGGGATCTTAAACAGCTGCCTGGAATCAGTTCTGCCTGTTCGGATCTGCCCAAGGATAAGACCGAGTCTGCCTGGACTTCTGTCAACCTGCCTGCTGCCCGAAAGGTCTATCAACCTGCCCGAGCTTCTGTAGCCTGCCCGAAACCCTGCCTGAGACTGCTGCTGCCTGCCCGAGCCTTGCCCAAGTCCTCTGCTACCTACCCAAAGGTCTGCCAAACACCTAGTTTGCCTGCCCGTAAGTCCCAACTACCTGCCCGAATTGTTCTTCAGTTTGTCCAAGCTCCTGTTGGAGCTGCACGGGTCAGTTAGCAGCCTATGGAGGTTGCCGTGAAAGATCTGGGCTGCTTGTGAAGGGTATGACCCAGCTCGTGAAGGATCCAAGGCTATCTGCCATGAAGGAGAAGGGTCTTGTTCATGCCCGTGGTAGAGAGGAGGGTGTGGGAGAAGACAAGCAGGCTGCCCGTGAACACCAGGTACCTGCCTGTAAACAATAGTATTGTTAGGGTAATGGCCTAACATTGTTCTTCAGCTGGCCGTGAGGTGAAGATAGGAAACCCTAGCTGTAGGGTAACTTCTGTGGTAGAATGCTATTAGCCCGTGGAGAAGAAGATAGAATATGGTTAAACCCTAGCTGTGAAGAGAATGGAACTGCTCTTGCAATTTATCACCATGAAACCCTAGATTAGGGTTATGCTATAACGAGAGTGGGTGCCCTAGCTAGAATCCTCCATGCTAGGGCATAACCACAAAAATTCTCCGTCTCCAAGATCAGTGAAAATTTTCTTTGGGCAGCTGCCAGATGATGAGCAAGTGTGTGTGACAAAATGAAGGGATTGATCTTCTTTATACCCTTAGATTCACCTGGATGTGGACCAAAAACTCAAAAGAACAAAATAATTATATTTTATTCTTTTACCTTTGACTTTTATCTTTAAGGTACTCAAGACCTTTTATGTATTTTCACTTTGACTCTTTGGTGGTCAAGGGTCCTTATGTATTTTTGACTTTTACCTTTTAGTCTTTTCCAAATACTTTATTTATTTTGACTTTTGCCTTTAAGCCTTCTTCAAGTGCCCTGTGGTCCAAAGGTCGTTATGTGTTTTGCCTTATATCTCTTAGCCTTTACCAGGTGCTTTGTGGTCAAAACAAGTGGTCATAGTGGTCCTTCATCCCCACTCAAAGTACATCATCATAAATAGAGAGAATTACTAATGCTTTTATCTCACACTCCATGTGCCACCAAGATCGGGTACTAAGGTGTCTTAACCAGGGGTAGCTAATCTCTGGAGAAGATCACAAAGCCCACAGATCGAGGGAGGAGTGTCACACATGCCCAGACCCGGTCTAGGGATTATAGTGTTATCCTGGTAACAGACCAAGTGCCTCAGCCATAAGCAGCATAATTTGACCCAAGGTCAAATACTTTGTAACAAACCAAGCGCCTCCATTCTCCCGGAGAATGTCCCTCAGCCCCATGCTGAGTCCCTAGTCTCGGACTAGGTTAAATTCCTAGTAACTGACCAGGTGCCTCCATTCAAAGAATGGCCACTCAGCTCTAGGCCGAGTCCCCTAGTACTGGACTGGTTCCACATCCTGGTCCCTGACCAGATGTCTCCATTCAACAGAATGGTCACTCAACTCTAGGTCGAGTCCCCCAGTGCTAGACTGATTCCACATCCTGGTCCCTGACCAGATGTTTCCATTCAACATAATGGTCACTCAGCTCTCGGCTGAGTCCCCCAATGCTAGACTGGTTCCACATCCTGGTCCCTGACCAGATGTCTCCATTCAACAAGAGAATGGTTCTCGATGCTGCACAGGAAAAATCAACACCTTTGAGATCACAAATTCCAAAAGGGTCTTTAATACGCCAATATAAGAGGGTTATCTCCAAGTGGTTCCCTAGTCCATACCTTGTGAGTGAGAATCAGTTAGACTAAGGCCCCTTTTGTTGGAAAGGTGGAAACATTCCATGCCTCTAGAGCAAGTCCCTTGCTTCTCTTGTAAGAATCTCCATAGCAACGTTTTCATTCTTTTGAAATCCACAGCCAAGTGAAAAATGCAAGATGATCAGAACATGCTTGCAACTGCTAGGATTCAATATTTGATTGTAGGTATTATGGTAAAGCGAGCATTCTTTATGTTGCTTTGATATGTTGTCTATTTACATGATCATCGTATCCTGTCTGCGGGAATGGAATGTCTTTTATTTGCAATTTTTCCATGTTTAACTTTGAGGTTTGGGTTTTGTGTTCATAGTCAGTTGAATATTACGGAATGCAAATGAAAACTAATGACTACTACTTTGCATTGTTCAGCCAGAAGGACATATGTTCAAAAATGGTTTCAGGTAGTGATACACAGGTTTTTTTTATTGTTGTTTAATCTATCAAACTTTATCACCAAACATCTGAATTGGATAGAGTCTGGGTTCAAATTCTTGTTACTGTTGATTGCTTGTCTCTATTCTATATCGTTTCTACGAGTAAGCTATACTAACGTTAGTAAATGTTTAATTTGTCTCACTTTTATTTTTCTATGTTAACTTTTTTTGAGCACCAGTTTCTTTTATAAATGCTAGTGTAATGATTAATCCATAAATTAGTTTAAGGGAATTGTTTTGTAACTTGAAAGGAGCTGCTAAATATACAAATATTAGATATATTTTAGTCAAAAAATTTTGTTCGCATTTTAGGACATCGTTTCCAGGTGTTTCCTCCATTTCTCAAGGCTTCCAAAGAAGTTATCCCTGACGTTTCTGATCCTTGCCATATCTTTTACTGGAAGCCCATTTCTTGTCCTTTCAGTTTTCCAGTTTCTGGTACTTTGAGATACATAGCTGGACACAATTCCATTGTTGGCAGCAACTCTGGAAGGTCTTCTTTATAAGTATCGCTATTATGTCTTCTCCTTTCTGACCACTGTACCTGTCATTTAAGCAAAAGCATTGAGGTAATGAAGGTAATAAACGGTTACCTCTACAGCTTTGTGGATATTTCTGGTGTATGGGCAGAGGCATCTACAAAATGGACTTTGAGTGATTAGCTGCAGAGAAGTGAAATTGCCCTTATCATCCCTTGAATAGAGGCTGTCTCCAGTAAGTATCCATGGGTGTTTGCAGGAATAACATACAAGTGGGAAATCTAAACTTATCCACAATGCTTTAAAAGGCAGTAATTCATACTGGGGAAGGGTAATAGAATTTCATCTGTCAGATTAATGGTATTTACTGTTTATAACTGCTGCGTTTCTATATTAAGTGCTGCAGGAAAAAACAAGTTCACAGGTGAATGGTGCTGATAATAGAGTAATATTAGTTATCTGCATTCTAGTAAGATGAGTTGCTTTCAAGTTTTATATTTTTGTTAAGCTTGCAGCAAAGAAATTGATGATAACATTAGCTTGGTTCTTCAGTAGGAATTGCTGGAGTGACTAGGTTCTGCTATTGAGTTCTGATATCAATCTTCTTTGTACAGGTTGCATTCAGATCACTTGTGGGATCAGGTTATAAGGCTTTAGAAAGATTGCTTTTAGATTGTTGGAAGGGGCTACCAAGTCTGGAATTGTTGAATGCTCTTTTGGACATGCTTGTTGATGGGAACATCATTATGCCATCTAATATGGTAATACAGGTAGCAATGTGTACTCCATTTGCTGAAAGGAATAATGAGATTAGCTTTGAACGATGGATGTTAACTTCTGGTCCAGCTGTACCACAATGATGTTATTTTTCAAGACATGGGTCATCAATATTTGGAAATAAATAGTAATCACTGAGGAATTTCTTTCTCATACGATAAGTTTACTAGTCAGTTTATTGATTTTGTAAATTTGATGCATCATTTATTGGTGCAGAATGAGGACGTGATCACATTGTTTTTTAATATACTTCGCCAGGTGAAAAGATTTTTTCATTTCTACTTTTTGTGCCGTTTTGTTGTTACAGCTTGCACTTCTTATACTTTATTAATTGTATGGATTTATACATATTCTCATTCTTCAATTTCATGGTGGCAGTGCAATGAGAAGTTGCAGTGCTATGGTCTTGACACATTCCATCATTTATTAGAGGAATCTACTGCCAATCGAGCTTGTTGTGTAAAAGCCGGCTTGCTTAGTTTGCTTTTGGATTGGTTTGGTGTGGAAGACAATGAAAGACTAATTTCAAGGATTGGACAGCTCATGCAAATGATTGGTGGACACAGTATCACGGGAAAGGATATGAGAAAGGTCTTTGCTCTTCTCCGGAGCACAAAGGATGGAGCAAGGCCAAGACACAACAATTTGCTTTTAAATACAGTTCAGGGTATGTTGAAGGAAGGAGGGCCGTCTGTCTTTTTTGAGCTTAATGGGCGTGACTCGGTATGTTTGAGGAAGTGCCAGAAAGACCACTTGTTTCAGTAAATTCCTTTTTTTGTAAAAATCATTTCTTTCTAATTTTATTCCAGCATCAATAAACATTTCATTAATGATTTTTGAAAAAATGATCTACTAGATAGAAAATAGAGCTTTCCTAATATCTTACTATTTGTCAGCACCCGGAGTCAGTTAGGAGTATCTTTTGGAACTGTCGGTTTGCTAGTCATTGTTGGAGTTGGCTTGAGGATCATCACTCAGTGCTTCTTCAGGGTAGGGTTCACTGGCAAGCAACGTTGCTTGGTGATGGCTGTGCTCTTGTTCATGATGCTTTTTCTGGGATTTGTCATTGCCTGAGGATAGTGGTGCTATTTGGGTTGTGGAAATTGAGGTGTAAATTTGTTTTTGGTCATGGGTTATATCTTTTTCTACCTTTAGTTTGGTATGGAAGGATGAGGTTCACGATCAGTTGTTTGCAAAATGAGCTTTGCTGATCAAAGTTGCTCAATCTTTGGGCGACATAGAGTAGTCTGCTCTTATTTCTGTTTTGGTAGCTTTTCGGAAGAGGCTATGAAACCCATTGTATATACTCTTCCTCTTTTTGGTTTTCTAACTGTACATATTTTTTTGTTGTTGTAAATATAAGACATTTTTCAAAAAGAAAAAATCTCAGTAAAGCAAGAGCCTAGAATAATTTGATAATATTCTTCAAGCACAAGGGAATTAATTGACATACATGTTTATGATAAAATCTTTTTATAAAGGGAGTTCTATTTGATGGGTAATTGTATGGCACAACTAAAGATTAATGGCAGATATTCATTAGTCTATCTGTTGAAATTGCTGTGAATATTAATTTATTTGATCATTCTATTATTGGATAGATCTTGTATAGATTACCTATAGATACATGCCTTGTGCCTTTCAAATACAGATCCATGAAGGATCCAAGATATATCTGAGAAAGGATCTAGATCCTATATTTATCTGGGTGTATCCTGGGAAGACAGGGGAAGGAGCAGGTTGTTGGACTTATGGTTATACTGAGAGGGGCGGGGGTCATGTAGTATAAGCTACTTTTTCTTACTTTACCCATTCATCAAACAACTCAGAATAATCAATGCAAGTAGATTCAAACCATAAAACACAAGATGTAATGTGGAAACCCAATCCGGAGAAAACCACAATGACTTTTATCTTTATGAATCCTGAATAGGCACTAGCCTACTAATACAATAATTGCAGGCACCAACCTGTTGTTATAAGGTTTGTAGGCACCAACTTGTTGGAGACACCAATCTCCTCAGCTGAGCATCAATTCGTTGTTACAAGGTTTGCAAGCACCAACTTGCTGGAGACACCAATCTTTCTGGCTGAGCACCAACTCAGCAAATATTGTGTAGCCACCCACCTACTTTTTGTGTATATGCTGTTCTTCAGATATGGTAACCTTCTTAAGTCCCTGTAAAACGACCTGTGCAATTCCTATGTTTTTGTCGCTGGATTCAATACTGCACCATTGCTTACTTCAAGTCTTTCTTCTGCAACGACTTTTCTGTTGCGTGCTGCACTTCACAAAACACATCTAACTCCTGTGCACTAGTTTTTCTTTTGCGCTGCAAACAATTCTAACTTCTGTAGACCAATGTACCTTCTTGCGCTGTCATACTCTGCTATGTCACCCTTTGCTCTGCTGAAGACTACTGTCACATTCTGCTCTATGCAAGACTACTGCCACTCTCTTTTCTATTGCACTCTACTTCGCATAAGATAACCTTTACTACTGTCACACTCTGCTCTGTTCAAGGCTATTGTCATACTTTGTTCTGTCGCACTCTACTTCGTACAAGATAATATTTTCTACTGTTACACTCTGCTTTGTGCAAGACTACTGTCACACTTTGCTCTATCACACTCTACTGTGCGCAAGACTATTGTCACACTCTTCTCTGCTCAAGACAATCTTCACTACTGCACAAGCTTCAACTTCTGCGCAGCTTCAACAGTTTTCAACTTCTGTGCTGCTTCTATTTCTGCGCAACTTCAGTAGTCTTCAACTTTTGCGCAGCTTCAACAGTCTTCAACTTCTGCAAGAAAACTTCTGCGACTTCTTCAGAAGATGTACCATCTTCTTTTGATCACCTTAGAGACCCCAAAAAAACTTTCAAGAGAATTTCATCAAGAATATCTTTAAGACCCAGAAAACAACTTGATATCCATCTTCATCCCCTAGAAGACCATCCTCTTCCACAAGTGCAAACCTTTCTGATCTCCATTGAGTGGATGAATGAATAATCAAATGAGGGAGTGCTCCACTTATTTATAGTGTTCTTAAGTCACTTTCTAGGCTGACACAACTTTGTTCAATATCTTGGCAGTGCCGACTTAACATTTTGGCTGGGTTGATTTTAGAAATTCTTTCATATCTCCTCATTCCTATGGATTTAGAGGGTCTTCTATATACCGTTGGAAAGGTCTTGGAATGAGCTTTCCAACCATTTAAATTATACTCCAATTTGAGTTGGAAATCTAAAGTAAAAATGCCTTCAAAGATAGGGTATCCAAATTGGGCATCAACAACAATATTTCCCACAATTATCATCTTCCAATTTCTATCTGTAGTAATGTTATCAGAACCAGACCGATGATTGAACTGGCAGAGCCCAAAATGTGAAGTGGACAAAAAAGCGAACGTAAAATATTTACATTTTGTAAAAAAACATATATATTCATGCACATACATATGAATCCAAACCATTAATACACAAATATGCAAAGTTTCTCATAAAACATTTAAAAATGAAACTTAAGGAATGAGGCCTTAGGAAAATACCCCACTACAACTAAGTAAGTCAAAATACATAAAGAAAGAATGGTCAATGCCACATGTACAAGTATACATCAAAGTCTCACCATGCAAGGTCGAATGCTCTAATAAAAAAAGTAAATAATACATGGATAACGACCTTAGATCTAGGGTTTGAACCCCCTAGACTTCTCTCATACCAAATAATCTCCAAAAGGTGCAAGATAACCAAGACAAGGCAGCTCCAATAGAGGACGACCTCCCTCAAATCATGCAATTACCACCCTACAAGTAGAACAACCTCCATAAAACAAATGAATAGATGCTCCTAATCTCGCCTCCTCCAAATGGAGCAAGAAGACCCTCCAAATAGGTGCCGTTCCACCAAATATGCAAGCAAAACCTCCTTCAAGAGAGCAAACACTTGCAATGGTGAACACCTCAAGGAAACTTCAAAGGATGGCAATGTAGGTCACCTCCATAATGGAACAGTTAGGTACCAAAGCAAAGGAAAATGAGACTTAAATGAATACTCTTCCAAAACTGTCGACATAGCTGCAAAACTTTAACAATCATGTGTAACACCTCAACAGGAGCCTTGTTGCCGCCTTTCACACACCTGGGGGGGATTAGCATAGCAGAAATCTTCAAGCTGCTAAGTGTGTCATTCGGGGCAAGTCTCGAGTCAGGTGCTGTCACCTAATCTTGACTCCTCCGTTTAGGCCACTCCTAATGGAGCCAAGGGGGGTAGTCCCTATGAAAGAGTTGCTAAGGCTTTTACTTTGAGTAGTTATGAAGAACTATTTTTGTTAGGAGTTTTGATAAATCAATACTGAAACAAGCTACTTGCAAGTAAAATTAATATAACAACAACATGAAAATAGATATGGCAATTATAACATAAATGACCTGAAAGAAAAATATGAAATTGAAGATAGTCCCAGTGCTGGATGGAGTCTAATGTTGTTGAAAGCTATAAATGTATTGCAAGTGGAGTCTTGGTCAGTTTTAAAGTTGTTAAGGATGAATTAAGTTATGGGGAAGGGGATTCTTGATATACTTTGAAGTACTTGGAATATGTTCGGATTCTGAGAAGAGTTGCTCCGCATGGGAAAATATGGGCTATATGGAGTCGTGGGGGGGTGTTCAGAACTACACCAACAATGATATAGCCTAACGGGACCCCACAGTCACTTTCTAGTTGTTCCCGCTTTTCAGGAAGAATTTGCTCACTATTTCTTAGGCTCGTTACGTCGTATTTCTGTAATGTTTTTGGGGAAGTTGCTTTTATTAATAATGTGAGTTTGCTTAAATTAAATGTGAGGAATTAATTAGCGTGCATTCTTGCTTTTGATTATTCCAAAGCTCAGGGCGAACCTACGATGGGCAAGAGCATACACAGGAATGACAAATTGTTGATTCCAAATTGGTATTTATAAGACGAGAAAGGTAAAAGCAGTGAGACTAATTACTACAACAAGGAATATCTTTTCCCCAAACGAACAAGGTCTTTGGGTAATTCGGTAGATCAATGCCGAGTTAGTATTACTTTCCAAAACCAAAAATAGAACAATGATTCCTCAAAGAAAAAGAATAAAAAAGACTACACTACTGCCTATGGCAAAGAGTATCTTTTCCCCGATCGAATGGATTCTCTTGGGTAATTTGGTAAAGCAATGCTGGGTTACTTCTACAATGAAGTAAAAATAAAGTTTCATTTCGCTATAATCAAACTAAAACTAAACTTAATCTAAAGACTTGCAAAAACTTAAATAATCACACAATGGGCAAATACAGGCTTCCCCCAAATGGGGGAAGGGGGTTGTGGGAGCAGTAATCCCACTTGCTTTTTATTAACCTTTTTACAATTCGATTTTTATGAATGGGGCTGCATTTTTGATCCTGGAAAGGGATCAAAAAAAGCTTACAAAGCTTTATAGAGAAGGGGAATGAAGAAGGGAGAATTTTGGATGCCCAAGATGACCAAAAATATGAAAATTCGGCAGCACTCCCATTTTTCCTCCGACCTACTAAAAACCAGCGAGCTAATGATTGATAAATTAGTAGGTTAGTCAATAAAATACATTAAAAATTTACACTTAGAACTTGTGCAAACATAGAACTATTATGCTACTTCAAGTACTAACTAGATCGAAGCTTTTAAATGTAAATTGAAACACTTCCTAGATCTAGAAATGAAAGAAAGTAAAACGAGAATGATTAGCCTTATAGATATGATTTTAACTTGCAAAAATAAAGTAACTGAGAAAGAGTTGTAGGTTTTTTGAAGAAAGGAGTGGAAACAACTACTCACACTTGAATCTCTTGGAAAACTTGGAAGTTTGAAGGTGAAACCATAAGTGTTTTGATCTAGACCCAAGAAAAGAAGCTAAGCTCAAACTTTTACTCGGGATTATGATCTGCAGAAAAAACCTATCACACTTGCAACAAATATATTAGATCTGGTACTTTTCACGGTTAGAAATAAAAAAAGCATGAGCTACAACTTAATAAAACATTCTTCTTAAATCGCTAAGAGTAAAAGAGTAAGTAAATAAATTGACAACTGCAAATATTTACTCTACGTGCTTTAAGATAACCTTTTAAGCCAGATCGATTATGGAAAATAAGGTATGACAAAAATGCAACAATATCACCTCATCCACCAAAAGTATGCACCCACAGAGTCACACTCATAAGCCTGCAAAGTATTCAACTTTATTCAAATGATAACAATAACCAAATTACATGAACATAGGTTCCTTGCTGCTATTCAGAATGAGGAAGAAGGCCTCGCTTAAATAGCCAAGACAGACCCACGGGGGGTGCTACCTACACTTGAGTTGAAGAGTCAGTGAGCTTTGAGTTGATCTTAGTTAAACGGGAGTGAAACTAGAGAGACAAATGCCACCTCCTACCAACTCCACCAACCCACTCGATCCTGCCACCTCACACACCTACCACTCACTACGTTTCATGAGGTTGGCGTCTTTTATCTCCTCACGTGCGAGTTTATTTCCATCCTATTCGCTTGCTTTGAAAGTAATACATCATAACTTGTAAAAAGTTTATACCCAAAGTTTTTAAAAAAACTTAATATAAGGAGGGGGGTCCACCCTCATCCTATTCACTACCTCAAATGGTGGTAGCGTGAGTCCCCTATGTTGATGTCATCCCCTCATTCTAAACCATTCGCTACCTTTTATTTTAAACAAAGTTTAGAAGTGTATTCAAGTTGGAAAGGGCCGCTAACCCATTGGGCCCACATGCCAAGTCACTTCACGCTTTAAAATATTGATTTTTGACTTATTTAAAAATTTTGACTTTGGTGCATTTCGTTAAAATTTAGCAATATTTTGCCATTTCGTCGCATTGGTAGAGAAATAATGCCATACAGGACAATTTAGTCACCCGGAGCATACAAAAAGTGGCCTTTGGGGTAAAGGAGGTGCTATGAGCTTGAAAATGAGCCCATACACCCCAAAAACGGACTCCAGATCACACATTAATTACGTTTTGAAGTTTTCCAATTAAACAATTAAAAAATGGCTTAAAAAGCGGGAAAAAATATTTTTCTCAAAATTAGACGAAACTCTAGGGGGACTTAGTACATGTCCATATGACTCAATACCGATGCCTAACACACTTATATACATTGACACATGAACTTTAATAACCTCCTAATGCCTAACCACCAAGACGACCGTTCTAGCTTTGGAGGAGCGGTGAAAAACTCAAAAATTATACATCGCTTATTCAACATTGCATAATTGATAAGGAAAAAAACACCTTGGAATAATTGGATTGATGGCCATGTCCCAGGAAGCCAAGTCCTTTACAAAATGTTTGCCGTGTTAGAGCATTTATTACAATGCCCCCAAGGGGTATGAACATGCATTTTATGAAAAAAAAAGGGACCACAATTGGTCCTGATGTAACCGCGAAACTTTTGAGCACTGACAATGAACAATTGGCTTGTGCAATACTCTGGCGGCTCACTGGAAATCCACTAAGTGCAAATTAGTGGATAACAAGCCCATAGAGCAGTTAGAAGTGGACAAAACTTGGAATATACTCCACATAAGTTGAACGCTATCCATGCAACCAGGACAGAGTACAAACTGACGGTTCCGTATGGAATTGGCTAGAACCGGTCGTTTCGGTGGTTTCGGTCCGGTTTTGTTCGGAACCAGGCAGTTCACAACCGGTTCAAGTGGGACTTGGTGGTTTTCCGGTTCAGGCACCACACTGGACCGATTGGGCCTGTGAACCGGTTGGACCGGTCGGTATTACCGGTTCCGGTCCTGTTCCAATAACACTGATTTGTAGTCTCCCCCTGTCTTTGACATTAATGGCAACAACATATCGTTGCCTTTGACATCAATGACAACAATATTTCCAACATAGGTGACATAGTTTGACCCTCTTAGAAAAGTGTGCTTTGTATGATCTCTCGCAAATTGATTGATTTTCAGTGATCTTTAAAAAAATGTTTGATACCCACCTTAGTGAGTTTAATACACTTAGATCTTTAATTGTCTTCAATAATTTTAATTATCTTCTTATGAGAGCATGTCCTCACTATTAGAGCTTACCTACAATATAGACAATAGAGACACCAAACAATCAGAGGATCTATTCCTATTCTTAATTTTTTCAACATTGCATGGTAGGGAAGTTCATTGTCATCATCAAAACTAGCATAGTTTCTAAAGGTTTATTATTCTGAAGTCCTTTGTTGTCTCTCTTTGTGGTGAAGAGTCACTCTGTGAATCTGACATTTCTTTTCTATTGTGTGTACTATCTATTTGTGTTGTAGTCGCATTGGGCACTCTCTTGGCTTATATTGTACTTGGATCTTTCTACAATCCCAGTTTTACTCATGTGGAGACTTTAATATTGTGATTTAGAATGCTTCCAAAGGAAACATCCAAGATCCTCAATGCCCTAACCTAAGGCCATTACTTAAAGGTGGGACATTGTTTTTGGTTTTTTAACCTGTTGAGGGATGGGGCCACTGACTTGATGCAACGACCATGAAGGTTCTACTACCTTTCGGCCACCTTGTGGAGGCAAACGGATCACTTTTGTGAGATTTGAACCATGGTGAGGGCTAAGAGCCTAAGACAATATCATGTTTTCACCAACCTGGTAAAACTCTAATGGCTAAGGTCTCTAATATTAATTGAAGTCATTTTAATTTATTTATGAAATTGATTGGAACCTCCATGACTTGGATGAACATCTTTAGCTGATTTTACCAAAATATTTATAATTTTTAGGGACTGTACTCTCTGTGATTAGAACTTTCTACAGATTGGTTAAATATCTAAAAATATACTTGCACTTTACTGTATGCACTATGACTGTAGGATCTTGAAATTCACTGTAATCTTTTTTTGCCAGCTCAAGGTGTACCTTGCTGTGTCTGTATTGCTATTGTATTGAGATATTTGTGTCGTACAGCCAACAAATGGAACTGACCTGTGGTTTCTGCCTTTAATGTGCTATGTTTTTCAGGGTTCTGTAGTGTTGCAATTAGCTTAAAATACATTACTGAATTCTATGTACACCTTGCTTTCTCAATAGCCTGTAGATCCAAGTGAAAGAGTAGGAACTTAAGATCATTTACCAGATTCAAAACAGTAGATGACACATGTGGCATGAGATAACTAAGATACATATTCTCAAAGTATAACACTTATAAAAATTTAATTCGGTCAATACAGTAGACTCAACCATATCCAGAACACTGTATATTTTATATCTTTTCTTAGCTAAATTTTTAGATTTTTACAAGACATATAGTTTATCTTTTTCTGGTTTCAGTATTGATCTAGGACTTACTTTTGCACTCCCTCATTGTACCTACACTGGATGTATTCTGTTAGTCCCATTGAACTACAAAATCTTCTTATCTTATTATCTGAATGATTCCACTGGCATGGATACTTTGATGTAGAGTTGCATTCATTTATTAAGAATTTCTCATTGTATCTTATCTGTTCCTGGGCTGTCACTCCACTCATAACGAAAATCACAGATTTATTTACGCTAGAATTTACTGTTGACATGTTTAGAATATTACCTAGCATCTGATAGGTTACAAAAGGTTTCCTTCTGCGGCCCAACATAGGGTCAGATGGGGGCAAGGTATTGTTTCCAGTCTCATAGTTGTAAAGATATATTTAGGGTAGTAAATTTGTTGTGATTCTTGTAGTACATTTGTCACATCAATGGAAAAACATATGTTTACTTAATACTGATGGTTGACTTACAGGGTATTGTGTTAACAACACCTATGCACTGGCCTTGTAGCAGAGGTTTCACATTTTCATGCTGGGCAAGGATGGAAAGCTTTCCTGGAAATAATGAAATGATGACTTTATTTAGCTTCCTCACAGAAAGTGGAAAAGGATGCAGAGCTCTTGTCGATGAGGAGAGACTTATAGTAGAGGTGGGATATTAACCATTTTATTTCAATTTCTTGGTCAAAGCCCTTGTATTAGATATTAAGAATATCCAAAGATAAACAATTTTTAATTTTATGTCTTTCAACAATCTGGAAATGCATGTTATTTGCCTCTTTCTCTTCTTCTTACATTAAACCCATGATCATACTGCTGAAATGTATGACTTTGGAAGCATTTTTCTTCTACTTTCACTGCTTGGGGACAAACTTAGTGTTTTTGTTTGTGGTGAAATATAATTCTATGGATTAGTTTCTCTGTTATTTATCAATTATATTCAAATTGTGAATATGTTAATTAAAAAATGGAGGGCTCACCAAGCATTCATGACTAGGGAATATTGCTGAAAATCTCTTAGTGCTATATCAGATATCTTATGCGACCAAAAATGCAACAATAAACAATGGCATTGTGAATATGGTAATTAGAAAATGGAGTCATCACAAAGCATTCATGACTAGGGAATATTGGTGTGCCATCCTTAACTGGCTGAAAATCTCTTAGTTCTATATCAGATAGCATATGCAACCAAAAAAATGCAACAATGGCTAGTTGAACTTCCAGGTCACAGTTTTTTTAAATCATTATACCTGATCCACATCGATAGGTACTTTCGTGAATGCTGTCTGTTGCTGCCTTTCACGCACCTGGGGGGGAATTAGCGCAGCAGAAATATTCAAGCTGCTAAGTGCGTCCTTGGGGGCAACTCTCGAGTCAAGTGTTGTCACCTGATCCTGACTCCTCCATTTAGGCCACTCCTAACGGAGCCAAGGGGGATAGTCCCTATGAAAGAGTTTCTAAGGCTCTTACTTTTATTAGTTAGGATTCATGAATGAATTGTTTTTGTTAGGAGTTTTGATAAATCAATACGTAAGTTGCCAGGAAACTAGGTACGGGTACGGGGACGGGGACACCACTTTTTGAAAATGGGTACTTGGGTACGTTGGGGGTTCTCTCTCTCTCTCTCTCTCTCTCTCTCTCTCTCTCTCTCTCTCTCTCTATATATATATATATATATATATATATATATATATATATGTCATAGTCACATTATACATGCATATAGATTTCTTCATAAATTATGAATCATGATTCATAATTATAAATTCGATGATTATTTGAACAATGGACATTTGATTTTTTGAACAACAAACATTCAGATTGAAAATTTGAAACATAAAATTTGATAAATCATAGACTCAGTAGATATCAATTAGAAGACTGGAAGTTACATAAAATTTGATAAATCATTGTATCAGGGAGCTGTAACAGAGAATCAAACTCAGACATGAAAGTACACTTGAAATCTTATTTTAAACACCTATGTGTACTGCTGTTACAAGCAATAAAAAATTGAAAATTGCCAAATATATTCCTTCGTTGATGTGAGTGTATTTCTCAATATTAAATACATATGTATATTTTTATGTGCACATTTGGTAGTCAAATTATGTTCCATGAGTTTTGAACACAAAACCATAAAGACATTCATTGTAAATCAATATAAAATCAATCTACCAGATTTGGAGAATATTCAGTGGAATTTGAACAGTGTTACAAAGTGTTTGATATAATTCCTGAACCAGACTCCATACGTAGTTAGCAAAAAAATAGTTCATATTTGGTGGGGGGTCATTACATTTTCCCCAATGAATTACATTTTATTGAGTCGGTTGTACCCCTGGAGTACCCAAACATGAGGTACGAAGTACCCGAACGTGGGGTATGAAGTACCCAAACACGGGGTACGGCGTACCATTTCGCCTATAAGTACCCCTTTTTTTATAATGGAGTCTCGGGTACGTGGACCCAGTATGGGGTACGGAAGGGTACAATAGGAGATGTACCCCACGAGTACCCAATTACCCGGTATGGGTATGTGTACCCTACCCCCGGGTATGGCTACCCTCGCAACATAGATCAATACTGAGACAAGCTACTTGCAAGTAAAATTAATATAACGGCAACATGGAAATAGATATGGCAATTATAACATAAATGACCTGAAAACAAAATATGAAATTGAAGATAGTTCTAGTGCCGAATGGAGTCTAATGCTGCTGAAAGCTATAAATGTATTGCAAGTGGAATCTTGATCAATTTTAAAGTTATTAAGGATGAATTAAGTTATGGGAAGGGGATTCTCGATATACTGTGAAGTACTGAGAATATGTCCGGATTCTGAGAAGAGTGCATTCGCACGGGAAAATGTGGCCTAGATGGAGTTGTGGGGGGGTGTTCAACACTACACCAACAAGGATGTAGCCTAATGGGACCCCACAGTCATTTTCTAGTTGTTCCTGCTTTCTCTGAAGAATTTGCCCACTATTCCTCAGGCTCGTTACGTCGGATTTCCGTAATGTTTTGGGGAAGATGCTTTTATTAATGTGTGCTTGCTTAGTAAGATGTGAGAAATCAATCAATGCACATTCATTCTTTTGATTATCCCAAAGCTCAGGGCGAACCTGCGATGGGTAAGAGCATACACCAGAATGACAAATTGTTTTATTCCAAATTGATATTGTAAAAAGAAAAAGGTAAAATTGGTGAGACTAATTACTATGGCAAGGAATATCTTTTCCCAAAAGAGTATGCTCCTTTGGGTAGCTCGGTAGATCAATGTCGGGTTAGTGTTCGTTACTTTGTCCAAAAATGAAAAGAAAGAAAACTAAAACTAAAACTAAGCAAAGAATACAGCGCGTCAAGGTGGATTGTGTGCATGTGTTGTAAAAATAAAATGTTAGAAAAAGACAAACCATAAAAAGACACTGCGAGACCTCCCAAGGGGAATGGAGTGTGGGTGCTGTGCAACCCACCTGTTTTTTATTTATGATTTATTACAATGCTATTTTAAGAAAAAGGAATACCCTTTTTTGACCCTTGACAAATGGATCAAAAAAGGTTTTACAAGTGTCAGGGAAGAAGAGGAATGAAGAAGAGGGTAGGTAGATGGATCGTGGGTGCTCCAGATGGCCCAAAACTTGGTTTTTCGACAACATCTCCCTCTCTTTTTCCTCCGACCTGCTAAAAACCAGCAAGCTAATGAAGCAAAGTTAGTGGATTAATGCTTTAAAAATACATAAAAAAATACAACCTAGTACTTGCCTAAAGATAGAAATATTTTGCTACTTCGAGTACTAGGAAAGAGAAGCTAGATCTAAGCTTATGATTATGAAACAAAAACACTTTTTAGATCTAATCAAACAAGTAAATAAAAATGATGAACTTTAACATACGATTTACTTATCAAATGAAAGTAATCTGAAAGAAAGAGATTTGTAGTTTTGAAAAAGGAAAGAGAAGGAACTCAAGCCCAAGCTTGAACAAGATCTACGAGGAGGATGCTTGAAAAACAAGAAATGTTAGATCCAAAATATGCGGTGAAGATGACAAGATGCAGCTGAGCTCCAATCTTACTCCATGCTTTGTGATTTGCACAGATAAGGAACTCTTCAAACAAGTGATTAGATCTAGTCTAGTAGGTTAAGTAAAATCAAAAGCGCATAAGTATAGCCAACTACAACATGCAACTCTTAGATCTTAGATAACTACTCATAAATAAACAAATTGAATCTTCAAATGTTTATTCTATGGATTAGCATATAATCTTCTTAGCTAGATAATCAATACTTGCATGAAAGGAAAAAGAACGAAGTAGATATCACCTCGGTTTATTAATCAAACATTCACAACAATGGGAATTCTTGCACCATCGGTCTGACCTCCAAAGTCTCAACTTAATTCATAAAAAGACAAGCAATTACAAGTTACATTACTAGAGGTTCCTTCCATCTATCTAGAACGAGGAAGAAGGCCTCGCTTAAATAGAAACTACAAGCCCCTGGGGGTGCTACCTACACTGGCAGAAGGAGTCTAGCTAAACTGAGTTGAGAGGCAGTCCAAAATTGTGATTGATTTGGTCTTCAATGGGAGAGCGCCAACTCTCCAGGAGAGATGCGCTCCTCACCAACTCACACCATCTACCCACTATCTCAAAAGATATTGGCATCAATCCTCGTGTGTGGCATCTCTACCAACTCATGCGCTTGTTTGAATGTAATATACCACAACTTAACATAAAAAAGGTTTTTTTTTAAAATTACTTAATACATGGAGAGGGGTCCACCTTCATCCCATTCGCTAGCTGGACTTTGGGTTAGCGTGAGAGTTCAAATGTTTGACGTCATCTTTTATTTAAAACTTCATAACCATAACTTTTTACCCAAAGTTTTCTTTACCATTATGCTTGGAGAAGGGTCGTGTTGTCGCTCCTAACCGGCGTGTGTGTGTCAAAGCCCAAAAGTAGGCACACCAGTAAGTTCGCCGATGTTGGCCGACTTTTTCGCCAACAAATCTGATAATTTCTTTTTGGACCCTCGACGATATATTCCCCGACACGATATTTGTAACACTGGTCCATATGACTCAATACCGATTCCTAACACGCTTATATACATCAACACATGAACTTTAATAACCTCCTAAGGTCTAACCACCAAGACGAGCATTCCAGCTTTGGAGGACTTGTGAAAAACTTGAAAATTATACATCGCTTATTCAACATTGCATAATTGACAAGGGAAAAAACACATTGGAATGATTGGATTGATGGCCAAGTACCAGGAAGCCAAGGCTTTTACAAAAAGTTTGTCATGTTAGAGCATTTATTACAACGCCCTGAAGGGGTATGAACATTCATTTTATTAAAGAAAAAAGGGACCACAATTGGTCCTGATGTAACCACGGAACTTCTGAGCACTGATAATGAACAATTGACCTGTTCAATACTCTGGTGGCTCACTCGAAATCCACCATGTGCAAAATTAGTGGATAAGATTGCCTATTAGGTTGTGCAGTACTGGCATCAATTTAGTTCTGGACTTCCGTGAGAATGCATCCATAGGAGTTTGGGATGTGCTCCATATGCTCCACATGCTCTCCACACGTGGGGACCTCATTGGGAACACCCTCTGACATTCCCTGTATGCCCTCAATACAAGAGGACTTTACTAAAAATGTCCCCTGCAGGTATGGGATGCTCCAAGTACTTGGGGTATCTTTGGGATAGTCCCTATGGGGGCATGTCCTTGGAAAAATTCTTAACATAAAAATAATAGAAAATATAATTTGTTTTTTCTTTAATGCAAGGTGAGGATCCAACCCCTCTCACCTTTCCTTTTCTCTAGAAGGTTGAAGTTGCATTATTGTGAACAACAAGCTCTCAGAGGGAGAAAAGTGTGAACAACATAGATTTTCTGCTATATTCTAACTGCATTTCGGGTTTGGCAAGCATTCTTTCAGTGAAAGCTTGGGCAAGCATTAATTGCTTTTCATTTTTTGGGCTGGCAAATTTAGAACAGCAGCTAGATTTGAATTAGGCGCAAACTGTCTTCTCATTCCATACATGATGTTGATTGTTTCCCATAGCATATAGATGCTGAGTACCAAGCAGAGGATGATTGAACATGACTGGTGACTTGAACTTTTTTTCCATTTTTTTGGTTTTTTTTGTTATAACATTTTTGATTCTAGTATTTAAATGATGATTTTAATTATATATGTATCATTGTATTAAATTTTAATTTTAAATTACCATTTAAAAATGAGAAATACAATGATACTCCTATTTAGAATCCAATTTCCAAATTTGCAATCGCGAATTGTGTCATGGAAGTTGCTGCTTTCATCGTATAGATGTGTGATTAATTATGCATAAAAGATCTCTATTATTTTTTATATTTTAACATTGGTGTATTTTTTATATATTTAATAGCTTGGGGTAGGGTCCCTTATGTCAGGGACCCTGGCATCCCCTTAAACTTGAGGGTTGTCTCTCCACATCCCCTAGATGAATGACCACTTTCCCGCATCCCTGCACCCTGAAACTTGGTTGAGCATTGCGTAATTCAGACCCTCCTAGAAAAGGATAGCGTTAAATGTGTTTAAAACTTTAATTTGGTTCTGTAGTGCTGAAAATCGCATGGTATATATTTTTTTTGATAAATGCTTCTTGTATTCACAGAAAAATAATTGCAACTGAAGATGCAAAAAGTGGAACATACAATGAGATTCATTGAATCTTCGTGAGAATAACTAAAGAAGTAATAAAATCCAAATATTCGGCGGAATGAAAACATTTGGCATCTTTGATCAACAATGAACCTTTTTCCAAGAGTTGCTGATGTACCTCATCTTGCCACAAAGAAACAAAGGCAGGCTAAGAATTTTTCTCTTGATTAAAGACAAACTTGCACCTGAGATTCCAAAGCACAGACAATATACAGATCTGTAGACAATTCCAAAGATCAGAGAAGAAATATCTCACAAGAAAAATGACCATTCTCAAACGAAGCGGTATGCCAATGTACCCTGCTCCGAAACATTTCTGTATGTTGGTCTTCGAAAAATCTCCAACATCACTTAGTGAACCGGCACTTCCAGAAAATATGCTTGGCTGTCCCTAGCTGTTGACATACCGGGCATAGGCCATTAGAGAGGCCACTCTTAGCCAGCTCGACTTTAGATGGGATCCCTTGATAAATGACCAGCCAAGCAAACACCCACAGCTTATCAGAGAGATGTATTGACTAAACACTATGAGGCTGATCATGATGAACCCAGCATCTGAATCTGACGAAACTCACCTCACTTTGAGGATAGGCAAGAGATGGTGATGTGGTGACATTGATGAAGGGTCGAATAGACACCGTGGAAATCATACTGAAGCAAAGGACTACCAAAACTCCACCACCAGTCCCTCTAGAGCAGCTCAATCATACCAGTGTTCATCTTGAACAACTCAGACTTCGAGATGAGAGCGTGCAGCTCCATGATCGACAAATGATTAGAAGAAAGAAGACCAAACTCTTGGGCAAGAGGTCACCACTATTTCTAAGATCGAGAACTAGGATGCCCTTTCGAAAAAGATGTCCTAGAAGAAGATACCCTTTCGAACTCAGCTTGCATGCCTGAAAATGAGTCATCTTTGCCACACCCTCCCCCTGCTCACAACAACTCCAAATCGACCGACAAGCTAAATTGTAACTTACTAGTCTACCTGCCCACTGCCATTGAACCAAAGGAGCCACAACTTTCCAAGTTGATAGATAAGAAGACCAAACTCTTGGGCAAGTGGTCACCACTCTTTCCAAGATCGAGAACTAGGATCCCACAAATCATGCTAGAAGAAGATGCTCTTTCAAACTCAACGAGCACGCCTGAAAATGAGGTATCTCAGCCACACACTTCCCCTGATCACACTAACTCCAAATCGACTGCAAGCTAAATCACAACCTGCTAGTCTACCCTCCCACCTCTGCCGAACCAAAGAAGGCACAACTTTCCAAGCTGACAAATACTCCCGAAGATGAGGGACCCAGAGACTTGAAAAAGAGAATGGGATGAAATGATGTCACATAAGCCAAAATCAACCCAGATTCTACCAACATGTTTCTCTGAAAGCAATTGACGGTGAAACAAAACTTGCTGGGGCATCGAACCATCAACGCACCTCACCACCCAGTAGGCTGCCAGAACACTGGCCTGAATTGCAACATCAATCAGACCAAGACCTCTTTCGTGCTTGGGCATAGTACAAACATCCCAAGCAACTTGGAGCAATGCTGTAGATAGTGAGGTGAAATTGGATGGCATGGTATTCTTAGTCAAACCATAAATAGAGCCTTGAATGAGAATTCTATGTTATGATACAAGACAATTCTAGATATATTTAACTGCACTTGGTATGTCAACTATCCTTAATCTGCCTGTTAGAAGATGATGAAAACTAAAATGTATGATGATTTAGGCCAAAGCATGGAAAGACATGGAAATTGTAAATGGATGGTATATGTTATAGGTTGTCAGGGAAAGTGTCATGTCCCCTCCAGTCAATCTGACCAGCGGAGGGAACATGAACGATATACAGGGTGCTAAATTTCTTCCCCATGGGCAAATTACGAAACTCATTAACATCTAAATGAGTGTGCAAATGCATAAATGACATACAACGGAATTAAACTCTATCAATGAACGCACAACATGCATTTACTAGCATGCTCATCACATGCATAAAAATAAAATCATACACACAGATTAATTCACTCTCAGGCTATTCACATGCATTCAATTTAACAATTCAAACTAGATCATTTCATTCAATCTGGCATAAACAAACAATCATTTAAAATACATAAATTTGGCATAATTAGAAACAATAATAAACACTTAACTTTTAATTGTAATTGTCGAGCAATTGGCTATGGATGAGCAACGTTCCACCCAACCATAGGTCTCTGTTTAGCCTATATTATTTCAGCTAAGAGACCACCCCCGAGATGGGCTATGTATCCACTAATGAGGAACTACGCAGGCTCACTCACAGCCATAGGAACAAACACTCATGCTAAGCCAACACACAACTAGGTTTCTCAAGCATGCAGGGAGACAAGGAAGAAGAATGCTGAGCCAGTGAGCTCAACCACAGAGCTACATGCATCTCACTTGGTTTCAGCCAGCCTTGGCACCCACAATACCTACCACACTCAACACGAAGAAGGTCACCTTCTCTGCTACACAGTCCCTCAAGTGTCGTTTCCCACCATTGCTCTTCAGGGTGGGCATAGAAAGGTCCAAGCTACTAACCTTCATATATTTTTTCCTTCACTAGGTTTATCAAGAAATTCCTACATCTGTTCTCTCTCCCAATTGAATCCGCTCTTGGGTTTTTCTGAATTTTGGCCACATGACTTTTTCAACCACGAAATTCAGCTTCCGGGATTTGGGTCTTCCTATGGATTTTTGGGCCTTTGACACTCTCAAATTTTCCTCATGGGTTATATCTATGGATTCCCCATTGTATTTTACTGCCCACACGAATTTTTGGATGTTTTTGACACTCTAAAATGTGGCTTCTTTCCTGGTTGCGATTTGTGCAATTTTTACTGTCGGGAATGTAAAACGTGCTGAGAATTGATATCTAGTTGTTCCACAATAGAATGGGGATGATGGAAAACGAATTCCCATGAGGCAAATTGACTTATGGGTCAAGTAAACCTAAGTCACCTGGTTCAAGTTCATGTTCGAATTCGACATGAATAAAATTCGGAAAAAAATCGCTAAGCAATTTTTTTTGGATAAAATTCATCATTAAATTCGTGTGTGTATATATATATAAAGTGTAATTACCCAAATTTTATTTTCAATTATATAACTTTTATAAAGGGATAAAAATATTAAATATATATTATATAATGTTATATATTATAAATTTTATTATAAACAGAACTTATTAGTTAAGTACTATAAATTACATTACAAATAAATTAAATGGTACAGGTTACAAATTACATTACAAATGGTATATATAAAATATATCAATTACCTTAAGACATGAAACATGTGAGGTCGATAAAATATAGCGAGCTAAGTTGACCTTGCGGACTGCGACTCATGGCCACGGGTAAAGAAACGACGGCTGTTGGCGGCCTCCACAGAGCAACAATGTCACTAGACACTTCACAGTTCATTCACGGTTGCTAAGAACTAGCTGTGAGAATTGACGGCTCCAGTTTACGGTTTATCCGTGGGTCGCGAAAGAAGACTAGGGTTTACGGTGCACCCGCGAGCAGTGAAAGAAGGACATCATATTTCAAACAATTTTTTTCCCTCTTGTATTAAAATCGACCTTATTTTCAGGCGAACTAATTCCCCTTGGAATTTGCCAATCCCTACAACTCTATTTGCGATTCAAATAGGCGAATTTAATCCGATTAATTCAACAAGCTCAGAAAATTGATGATTTTCAATTTTCAAGGCGAAAATTCGCCGAATGCGGTGACTTAGAAGTAAACTAAGCCCATAACCTGCCATACGAATTTCTGAACTCTGCCCATGCTCCATTAAATTCATGAGCTGAATTTTCAGCTATCTTCTTACAATAGAATTAAAGAACATCAAGGAAGGCCACTTGGGTTATGAAGATGACACTTGGAAACAATGGATTCAATCCCACAACCCCTCACCTCTCCCTAGTGGATAACCATAGCCTCTCACATTCGTTGCTTCCATAGCCAGCTCTTGGACTTCTATTTTCATTGTAAATATCCATTGCTTTTACATTTTTACCTTGGCTTACTAGCACATGCCCACAAAATATAAAATACTGCTTTTAAAAGTCGCTTATTCACAAGCAGGGCCTTGGCCTTGAGCTCCGTGCTAGGAATCATACACCGCATATACACTATTTACATATCAAGTTGATAATTTCCAAGGGTAAAATGGAGGTATTACAGACGGGCTATCAGCTTAGTGTTATAGATTGAAGTAGAGTGTTACACAAAAACTGTGTTGGAGCTGTATTAGAAAGTCAGAACACATTAAGTATGACAAAGAAGAAAAATAATACAATTTTCTTGGAAGAAGTTGTGCTTTGTACAGGAGCATATATCCTCCAATTGCAGGAGAACAATGATACATGGAAAAAGGATGATAGTTAAATTTGCAAGCATACAATCCGATGCTTTCAAGGCATGCAAATAGATTGTCAGGTGATAAAAGGATTGATAGCTTATAAAAACCACATGTGAACTCAATTATAACTTTTGAGTTCAAATTTTGAAAATTTTAAATTTATTGCCATGAAGAAAAGTGAATCTCACAATTGGAAAGGAAGATTGTAGATGCTTTTAAATCTGCTATTCAAGACATTTCTCTTTGATTTATAGTTTTAGAGGTTCCCATCACGGTTTCCATATTTTTCAAAATGACTATGATTGGCACGCAAAAATGATTCTTCATTTTTACTGTTATTAGTTTCTTTTGTTGCATGCTTAGATCCAGAACAGCCCAATCTATGTAAGGTTTTTGTCCCATTTACTGGTTGGTCTCGTGGATGGTTAATAATATTCAAATCATTTCAACATGTACATATAATGTGACATTTTCTAAAGGCTGATTATTGACACAATTTGCTTAGTTTAAAGGTCTTTGTCTTTCCCATAGAAGTAGCACAAAAGTTCACTCTATCTATCAGGCACTTATTCCAATTTCTGTTGCAACATTTCCATTGACTTCTTGATTATATTTCTGATTAACAATTAGAGGATTTATACAAGCTAGTGATGGATGCTAATAGTTAGTAGTGATTGCTTGCTTTAGTAGTGTGTTAAGATAAACTGTAGATCTTATTATTATTAACTTTAGGCTTGAGTTGTAATTGGTTCCATTTTATTATTAATCATAAAATGCCTATTGATTTAATTACCATTTAGTAATATTGTGAGGCACTTCATAGTTGGTTTTAATTGGCCATCTGCAGACCATGACCACAAAAGGGCAAGCTGTTTCATTGAGGAGTAAGTTGTCTTCAAAACAGTGGTACTTTCTCTGCATAACTCAGACCACTGGTAGGACTTTCTCTGGAGGGAATATATTAAGATGCTATGTGGATGCGGTTCTTGTGGGCAGTGAAAAACTCAGGTTTGTGTCCCAATGTTTCCTTTGATTTTTATTTTCTTTCTCAGGATAAATCCAGTGTTGGCTGGCCTAACCATTATGTTCACATGTCAAGAAATACTTATAACTCTTTTTTTCTCCTATTCATCATGTATTGTTGTCAGATATCCAAAAGTGACTGAACCATTGACACGATGCACTATTGCAACTACTGCCCCATTTGTTGCAGTCAGTGACGATGGAAGTGAAACTTTTGCTAGCAAACGCTCATTGCCCTTCTGTGGACAACTGGGCCCAATTTATTTGTTTGATGATGTGCTTACTTCTGATCAAATATTAGGCATTTTTTCTCTTGGTCCTACCTACATGTACTCCTTCCTTGACACTGAAGTTGGGCATGTTCAAGAGAACACTTCAACGCATAGCATTCTTGATGCAAAGGAGGGACTCGCACCAAAAATAGTTTTTGGATTCAATGCACAAGTAAATGAAAATATTCGAGTTTTTACATATGATTTAACATCAAGATTTTAGTATTTTAGTGGCAATATATTTTATTTTCATGGTATTTTGTGTTATGCAGGCTAGTGCTAGTAGAAATCTATTTGACATATCACCTATGCTGGACCAAACCAAGGATCGAAATTTCTACGAAGCAACTATTATGGCAGGAACCCAGTTATGTTATCGTCGCATTCTAAGAGACATACTTGATTGTGTAGGCGGTGTTTCTGTTTTCTTCCCTCTTTTAACACAGCTTGACCAACCGGTTATGCAAACTAACATCTCTGTACATGAAGAGGTGGCATATTCAGAATTTGGGTTTAGTGAACATGTTGCAGCGGAAGTTATTGAGCTTATAGCTTCTGTATTGGATGGGAATCTTGCCAATCAGCAATTTATGTGCAACATGTCTGGATTTTCCATCCTTGGATTCTTGCTTCAGTCAGTTTCACCTCAACAATTGACAAATAATGTTGTTTCAGCTTTGGGCCATCTTTTAATTGTTGTTGGAAAATCTGGTAGGATTCTTACACATGGTGAACTTTGAAGAATTTATGTATTTCGTTGTGGGTTATTCAGTTTCTGCAATTGACCCCCTAGTCAGGTCTATTGTTTTCTAAGTTATTAATAAAGTTTCATGATGAGCAGGTTCAGACATGTCTCAGATTCTTGTCAAAGATGTTCTGCTGAGGATATATCTCTATCCCCATATTTGGATATATGCACATTTTATGGTTCAGCGAGAACTGTACATGTTTCTTCTAAATTATTTTGATACAAACTCTAGAATAGTAGGAGGTCTTTGTAGTCTTCCAAGGATTCTTGATATTATACAGCAGTTTTATTGGGACAGGCCAAAAGGCCGTCAAGCCTTTGGAAGCAAACCACTTTTGCATCCTCTAACAAAAGAGATAATAGGGGAGCGACCTAACCCAGAAGAAATTGGAAAAATCCGCCTTTTGTTGCTGAGCCTGGCTGAGATGGTGTTAAGGTACAGAATTTATGTGGCTTAGATTTGATATTGAAGATAATTTGTAAGTTACGAGGAATGCTAACATGTATTTAACTTTGAAGTGTTTGCTTTGATTTGTTTCCTCCCTTTCCACTCAAGAAAACAAAATGATTGTCAAGTATTCGGCAATCTTGGTATTGTGAATTTGTCTTCTCTCTGTCCATGATAGCTAACAGGAATGGGCATTTGCAGGCAGCATGTTTCAATATCTGATGTGATAGCTCTTGCTTCCTTTCTGGATAAAAGTGACGATCTGCTCTGTGTCGAGGATGTGCTGCATATGGTGCTTCGACTTCTTTCTCACAAGCCTTTTATTACAACTTTTTTAGAGCACCTTCATGCCCTTGGAGGCTGTCAGATATTTCTAAACCTTCTGAAAAGGTAAGTACTCAATACATTCATTCTTCTGTTGCACTTTAAACTTGTTCACATTTAGGTACATATAAATATGTTTACAAATTAATATTATGGGTCTTAGGTAATAAATAGTGTGTTTTGTCTAGGACGATATAAGAGTTGGAAAATTTCAGAAGGGGAAACATTAAGCAACATAGAGATTTCCAGGAAATCTAATGTAAAAAAGAAATTGAAGTATAGAAAACCATAAAATAGAAGTGAACATTTGATGTATTTACCTGATAATATTTGTGGTATGTTGGTCCACAGATAGGTTCTGAGTCCTGACAATGGTTTAAGAAAATGTGTCATGAGTGCCCTTTCTAGAAATTCGAGTTCGGACAATGGAAGACTGACTGTTTCTTAACTTGATAGTGTTTTATGGTTCTTTATACTATAAACTATTTAGTGTTAGATTTAATAACTTTAGCAGTATAATTTCATCTCTTTCAACTTTATTTCATTATTTACTTCATCCCACAATCATAGCTTTATTTATTTGCAATAGAAGTAAAAACAAGGACCACTCAAAGATAACCATGCACAAGAGACACAAAGAACGGGATACCCAAATGGGAGAAAAAACCCAGCAAACTTTTCTCTGAAGAAAATCAATCCAATACAAGAACTATTCTAATCATAAAGATTAAGCCCTAGCACAAGAATGTGCTCTCCTTCTACAAGAAACCCTAAAAGGGTAGCGAGTCTTCAATAGAATAAGAGAACCCCAAATATTGCTCTTCTTGATATTGGACAACTCAGCTAGATGATGCGCATTTGTGAGAGAGAGAAGTGTGTTGTTTATGATAAAAAATGAAGTGTGGAAGCACTTTATTTATATTCTTCTTTTCACTAGAAGTTTCCGCAATTAGGTTGGCTTGTACTTTTATTTATTTTTTATTTGTCTTCCAAGCTGACTTGTCATTTTGTCTTCTAGGGTCAATTTACCCCTTTTATTGGGGTAGTTGTGCTCTTGCTTGCTTTCCACTTTCTCTGGGGCTTCTTAAGAATATATTCCGATGCTACATTAACAATTTAACATCAACACTCCCTCTTAGCAAGGAAGATATTCTTCTTACATGATCTTCAACACTGTTTGGCTTCTAGAAGTTCTTCTCCAATATTCTTTAGGACTTCTTCAATGGTTTGTCTTGACTTCATGGATATTTCCTATGAAACTGGACACGTTCAAAAGGGCCTGCGTGTCCCGTGTCGGACACAGACACGCTGATAGAGCGTGTCCGACACGTCTCTGCAGCGTGTCCCGTGTTCGGACACGCGTGTCTGAGGACTGTCAGTGCGTGTCCCGAAAAAAAGACACGTTTTGCACTAAAAAATGCCCAAAATTGCTTCAAATCAAAATTTTCACTTTCTTTTTCTCATTTGCAAGTGTGGAGAGGGCTCTAAAGTGTGTTTGTTGTGCAGGTGAAGAAGATTTGAAGAATTTAAACGTGTAATTACTAATGTTAAATGTGCATTGATTTTGATTTCTATTGAATATTTGTAAAAATTTGGATCTATATGTCTATATTTTTAATATATATAATTTTTAATATATATATATATATATATATATGTCCTTCGTGTCCTGATTCAGGGGGTCACCGTGTCCGTGTCGGACACTCGAATCCCCGTGCACTTCGTGCCTTGTGTCCTCGTGTCAGGTGACCTAGGATATTTCTTTATCATAGAAAAGTTCTACTTGTTGATGCCTCATCACATGCGGTCATATTCTTACCCAAGAACTCTAATGTTGATTTGACCATACACTAAGAAGTCCCAAACACTCCTTAGAGCCAATTGTCAATTTCAACATTAGATTAGCCTTTGTCTAATATACAAGGAGATAAGATCTCCTTGTAACATAGACAAGTCACCTCGCACTATAAAGAATAGATCACTCCCGCGATGGAGCACTTCCACACATTGAGTACTCAATGTGACCTCTAGCCTACCATCACTCCAGTCCACATGACTGAACTAGGCGAAGCATCCGAGTTGTCTACTCATCTAGTCAACACATGACTAATTAGTCCAAATGACTAATGAGGGCTACGAAGGGGCCATTCTCTCCACGGGTTGCTAACCTCTAAGAGAATGTTATGCAAAATGTTTGCTTCATGTTGGAACTCATGAGAACATCAATACTCCCTCTTAACGAGGGAGATATTTTGTGCCAAGTTGCTACCTTGGTGAGAATGTCCTTCAGTATTGCATCACCTGGACCATTCATCACTAGACAAACTGATTATTTCTATGGGTGAATGTATCATTCTCCATCACCATGGATTCCTGTGGAGAATGTTTGCTCGATGCTACTCATCTGTACTATATTTGTACATGTGCAACACCTATACTACTCATTAGAATCATTCATTTCACGTGAACGTCTCTCTGCTTATCTAGGCTATTCATCTCATATGAATGTCTTCCTGCTCATTTGTATGATCATCTGGGCCATTCAACTCATATGAATGTTTGCCTGCTCATTTGGACCACTCATTTCACATGAGTGTCTCTTTTCTCATTATCACATATCCATCAGTGCTCCCTCTCACTCAGAGAGGTATTCTCCATCATGCCAAGCTTGTCCTTAAAGTATATAAACTTTGCCTTTGACAAAGGCTTGGTGAGAATATCGACTATCTGCTCGTCCATGGATATGTTTTGGAGCTTCATTGCTCCCTTCTACACCATGTCTTTAATGACGCGGTATTTGATCTTCTGCTTCTCACTAATCCAAGATATCATGATTCATAACTGATCCGAGCTGAAGCAACACATCTCAAGCTATATCCAATTGTACAATGCAGGTACCTCAACACATGCTTCATGAAGGTATCATTTATTTACTCTGATGCAAGTCTTATCTTGTTTTATTGAATAATCACCATTATCATGTCATTATTGTTTTAGTTGGTTAACAATATGAATAAGAGAGTTATATTTCATCACTCATGCACATTGGATTGATCAGATTATAGTTCAGGCATCATTTTTATCAGATTTGACTTGGTCAACACAGGTCTCGGAGCATATGTGGCTACATCGGACCGATATTGGTCATTTGTCACCTATATGCATCCAATATACCATATCCATACCCAGTTTGATGATTATTGGTCATGATCAACACTATTATGGTTTATTATTATTATTATGACCATATAGTATTATTGGACATGGTTTTGAGATTGTAAAGGTATATCTAGATGGATTCATGGTGTATGTGTAGTCATCATTAGTGGATTTGGCATCTCTGATTACATTGGTGCACTCATATCATGTTTTTGCGCAAAGGAAATGATGATATGGGTAGATTTATTCTCCAACAGTGATTATCAGTATTTTTATTCATGAAAAAGTGATCATGGCTCCTTCAAGAAAATCGATTTGGGAAATTTATGGTTGGGAAATGGCATAGGATGGATTATAATGATGTATCATGGCTTTATGGATCATTCTTCATTAGTATCTCTCAGTATGGGGTCCACATTTATTATTTTGACTTGCTTGGAGGACGTCATCCTTGATTTGAGGGCACACTTCACCTTGGGATCTTTGGATATCATTGTCATATCATTATGTTGTTGTATGTTGTGTTCCTAGGGAGACTTTAGCCCCTAAGGTGACCTCCTTTGGCTATGTATCATCATGTTATATAATTTGTTATTTATATTTTCCTTTCCTAAGGCGTCATTGGGAAAGAATGCACCCCCTCTTTATGAGATTGATCCATGTATTATGTAAAAGTTAGATCTACACCGTTGATGATGAACATTGTATCTTTTAATCTTGGTCACTCATTAAAAAAGTGATTATGGATTTGGTCTCTCTTGGATCTATTTAAGAAAGATGACCCTTCATTGTATCCCATTGGGGCTTTTGGCTCTTGACTATTAGAATAGAGAAAATTATTTTGTGAGAAATACTTGTATTATTGTGGATCAAATGTGATTATGGATTTGGTCTCTCTCGGATCTATTTAAGAAAGATGACCCTTCATTGTATCCCATCCGGGCCTTTCGCTCTTGACTATTGGAATAGAGAAAATTATTTTGTGAGAAATACTTGTATTATTGTGGATCAAATGTTGGCAATTGTGATTGAAACTACTTTTCCTTTGCACTGAAAGATCTTTGGGAAATACCTTGCATTGTTTTCATAGATTAATATTTTACTACAGGAAGAGAAATCGTTTGGGAGGGGCGTATCATTTGGGGAAATCCACTTTTTGTTTCTCTTTCGGATTTTGTTTATACAGGGAGTGGTTTTGTGTACGATTAATCTTCCTTATCATTTGTTTCTCGCTTGTAGTAGCTTGTTTTCCTCGTTAATCTGAATGGTATTTCCTTTCCTTGGCAGGAAGAGGGGCGCACTTGTCCACTTGGGCATTTTGGAATGAGCTGGATTTTCGTAAAATCTTTCATTTGATCTCTGTGGGAGTAATCCTCACTGTTATGGCATTCATCTACAAAATTCGTGTACACATCACAAAGTACAATTTTTATTCTTTTATTCTACCCAACTATCTTTGCATTATTTTTACTTAAAAACCCTAAGTTAGTAAGTAGGAAAATTCCTGGGGCTCAAACGATTTAGAATTTTGAAATTACGACATTTGGGTATTTGCATCCATTCCCCAAAACCCCTAGATATCTTAGGGCGTCATCTTTGGAATCCCTTTGCCCACCTTAATTAGGCATTGGCCCTTTGAAGCAATTCGCTACCCTTGGTTGGTTGATCATCATTTTCTGAGTTTTGTGTCCCGGTCTTGCTTGTGCTTCTAGATATTGTCAAATCCTCCATCAAGTAAGTAATCTAAGGTGTTAATAGGTCTTAGTTATCAGTTAAATCATCTCTTTGGGAATTTCCATAATTTCCGTAGCAAATCCCCCAAGGGTCTTGAATTAGCTATCCTACAGTTAACATCTTCAACCTGGATCAATATAATTAATTAAGATAGTAAAAAAATATTTTCTTGGGATCATGTTCATTGCATTTAAACCTTGTCCCATACCTTAAGCCTTTCTTGCTATTTATCTCAAGGATATAGGTTTTCGTTAGCTACACACCTTACATATTCTATTGTCATTGTTTGATCTAGAGTTTTAGCTTTAGGTTTTTCCATCTAGGTTAGATCAGGGTCTCTCCCTTTGTCACTTGGCTTATTAGTGACATAAAGTGAAGAGAATCTTGACCAACGTGATAATTGATCCATATCTAAGGGTTAGGATACTCTGGGTTCACCTCTTGAGTTGCTTGTCTCCTCTACTGTCCCGAATAGGATATCTTTATGGGGAAACTACAAGTTGTGTGATAACAAAATCTTCATCTTGAACTCTGAGGCGAACTCCCTCTTACACTTGGCACTGAGCTTCTTTGTTCCTGCAATGGAACATATCAACAAGCACCAAGATCAAATCAACAACCTTGTTGTAAAGTTTGGAATCCACATCATTCTTGGTGAAGTCCAAGGTCATCAAGTACATGGTTGTCTTGACATTTCACATTTTGGGTGCCTGCTTGAGTCCGTAAAAGTCTTCTTTATCATCAACAAGCTACTCAATCTATGTTGGAGCATACTATTCCCTCTGCATATGAGTATATTGCTCCCTCTGTATCTGAGTATCTTGATCTGTCTGCATCAAGGGTATCTTGATCTGTCTGCATCTAGACACTCTGCACTTGATATTTGAACAATCTTCTCTCACCGTATCTTTGTATCCTGCACTCACTACATCTGTATACTTTGATTCTTCTTTGTTGAATCTCCCCACTCCATATGACTTAGGAATATGGAAGATTATCTACCCTTGGGTATCCATCAGTGTCAGCTCTCATCAAGTGGGAACACTAAATAACATCCAAGACTCTCTTAGGTTCTGCAAATTGGCTAAATCCATAGCCTGTATAAAGTGATGTCTTAGATGCAAGATCTTATAGATTTATTGGAAGTCACCATTGATTTTCCTTCAGGTCTTGACACAATGATTCTTCATGATGGATTGATACTCCTCCATCATGACCTCCCTCCAAACCTGCTGGCTTGCTGCCTCCTCGTCATTGGAAGGTTTGGAATGAATGATATGACTCATCAATGCCATACATGAGAACCTCTGAGATCTGAAGGTATCATTGAGAGCTGTATGCCTTCTTGCATCCTACAAGGAACACGAGGCCATCTTGTCTTCTTTATGATCACTACATCATCTCTTGGCAGATATGCTGGTTCTGCTAGCTCATCCTAATAGACAGAAGGATGATCATTGTACTAGAGGGACACGTGTCCTTCAGAGCTTCTTGTTTGGGCCAATCTCCCCACACCATATACTCAAGATAATGGGAAATTGTTTTTACCCTTTGTTGGATCATTCACCTCTAGCTATATGACTTTAGGCCTCAAGAATGAATGTCTATAACGGATCTTGATCTTCTTCTTCCTTGGCACAAGCTGGTCAACAAAGGATGCTTCCTCATTAGTTTTGTCTCCCAATCTCTGGTGAGGACACTTGGTCTGAGCATAAGTTGTCATATTGGATGCATCTTCCCATAAGAGCATGGGTAGATCTTGATCATGGAATAATGGATCATCGTCTCCATAATCTTCACAAAGGACCTATTCTGCAACATATGACATAAATGTTCACATGGGTTAACTAGTACTAATTCAAACAATTATGCTATTCATCAATAAAATAACAAATAAAATCAATGCAATAAGATTTGTTACACAAGGTATCAAATACTTATCTTTGTTTTTTTTGTTGGATCCCTGTTGATTTTTTCCTCGTTGCAGAAATCATTGGAGTTTTTGGAAGTGGCCTTTGCTTCATCATCTGTTCTAAAGGCCTTAATCTTCTTCTTCATCAAGTTTTGAACTTTTGGAACCTGCTGAAGTCTTCATCTTATGTCTTCATGTCTTCCGTGGAGAGAATCATGCACAGTGCAAGGAAACATCCAAGGATTCCACTACCATCGATCTTCATGTACCTAAATGCATTATATCCAAGATGCCCTTGGATCTACTATCATTACTCAGAAAAGATTCCTTGGCATTCTTGGCAAGTGTATTTTGGAACCTGCTGAAGTCTTCATCTTATGTCTTCATGTCTTCCGTGGAGAGAATCATGCACAGTGCAAGGAAACATCCGAGGATTCCACTACCATCGATCTTCATGTACCTAAATGCATTATATCTAAGATGCCCTTGGATCTACTATCATTACTCAGAAAAGATTCCTTGGCATTCTTGGCAAGTGTATAACCCTTGTAGATACCTTCATGTTCTACTTGAAGCCTTTGGAATGCTTAGAAGTACTCTTTGCAATCTTCATCACGTTTGTCTTCTTTTCTATTGAGGCGGAAGCTCTTCAACATTAGTTTCATGTTGCCTTTCTTTTCTTCTGAGGAAACTGATACACAAAGTGGCCAACTGTATGACATTTGAAACATTTGATCTTTAAAAGATCCTTATTATTTTGTTTTGGAGCTGATGTCCTATTTTCCTCCTCATCATTTCTTCCTTTCTTCCGAGAACATTGGAAAGCACAGTGACCAAAATTATGACACTTGTAACATCTTACTTTTGAAAGATACTTTTGATCTTGAACTGAGGTTGATTCTTCTCTTGAATCTCTCTCCGTTTCCTTTCTTCTGATCTTGTGTTATCATATCCCTATAAGCACCATGGTCTACTGAAATAGTACCATTAAGAGTATAGACAAAAAAATACTAGAGTTAATTTGCAATTTCAACCTCATCCAACCTGTCTTTCATTTTGGACATCATTGACAAAATATGAAAAATATGACCTAGAATCCCTAGTCAGAGCCAGGTCAAAATTGAAGTTTGGCAAGTCTGAATTGGATTCCATAGATAGATTTTCCTTCCTAGGGTGACTTTAAACATGCCAAGATCGAACCCAATATGTGGTTACATAGGCTCAAAACTAGAAGCCCTAGTTCTTGACCCCTGATAGAAATTAGGTAAAATATTGAACTGAAATCTGCTTCCATAGATAAGTGTGTTAAATTTCCATATGCTTAGCTAAGACATCAGTATTTCATTTCATTTTCATAACAAAAGCATATAAACAGGATCACTGAAAGATAGACAAGCACAACCATACAAAAGGAACACAAAGATTTATCCTGGGAAAACCCTAAAGGGAAAAACCCAGCAAAAGCTTCCTCAATATAGATGCCCCAAAAAGATAAAAGATAAAACCAGCAAGGAGATCAAAGTCTGATCCTCCTCCTTCTCCAACTACTTTTCTTCTCCACTAATGCGCTACACAAGTGAGGGTGTGTGCTCAAATGAGGAGAGCTACATCTCTATTTATATTCATCCGTTCACTTCAATTAACTCATTCGACATGTAGGCTCGAGTTAATCATGTAGGCTCGAGTTACACATGTAGGCTCAAGTAGCCACACTGGGGTGCTAATGACCCATTACAATTAGAGGGGACAACCTCATGACTCTTATTAGTTCTTTCGATTAGAAGCATCGGGGTACAAGATAATACAAGTTGTTGATGTTGTTGGTGTTGAAGTTGTTGTTGTTGTTGATGTTGATGATGTTCTCTATCTCTCTCCTACTATTCTACAACAACATCAACAACAACAATAGTAGGAGAGAGATAGAGAACATCATCAACATCATCAGGGTAATACATCTATAAATCATTGGAAGCTTTTCAACATTATGTAGTCTTCATCTTCAATCTTCAGTCTTCATCATCATTAATACTTTGACTGCTTCGATCAACAACATCTTCAGCACTTTGACCTTTCGATTAGCAACATCATCTTCAGCACTTTGACCTTTCGATCAGCAACATCATCTTCAGCGCTTTGACCTTTCGATCAACAACATCATCTTCAGCACTTTCGATCAGCAACAACATCATCATCATACTCTGATCTTTTGATCAGAAACATCATCATGAAAATATCATCATCACCAAAACATCATTATCATCAAAACATCAACATCATCAAAACATCAACATCATCAGCATCAAAACATCAACATGATCCTTCCTTTCGGAATTATGGGATCAACATGATCCTTCCTTTCGGAATTATGGGATCAACATGTCTGTGGTACTAAGACGATCCTTCCTGTCGGAATTACGGGATTTAGGTCTTTATGGAGTTACTAACGATCCTTCCTTTCGAAATTACAGGATCAAGTCTTTACGGAGCTACTAACGATCCTTCCTTTTGGAATTACAGGATTTAGGTCTTTACGGAGTTGCTAACGATCCTTCCTTTCGGAATTACGAGATCAACACATTTGTGGAACTCAGACAATCCTTCCTATTGGAATTACGGGATCAACACATCTGTGGAACTCAGACAATCCTTCCTGTTGGAATTACGGGATCAAGTCTTTACGGAGCTACCAATGATCCTTCCTTTCAGAATTACGGGATTTAGGTCTTTACGGAGTTACTAACGATCCTTCCTTTCATAATTACGGGATCAACACATCTGTGGAACTCGGACAATCTTTCCTATTGGAATTACGAGATCAAGTCAATCATCCTTCCTTTCGGAATTACGGGATTTAGGTCTTTACGGAGTTACTAATGATCCTTCCTTTCGGAATTACGGGATCAACACAGTTGTGGAACTCAGACAATCCTTCCTGTTGGAATTACGGGATCAAGTCTTTATGTAGCTACCAACGATCCTTCCTTTCGGAATTACGGGATATAGGTCTTTACGGAGTTACTAATGTTAGACACTGAGAGGGGGGTGAATTAGTGTGAAGCCAATTTTAAAACTTTTCTAGGCTTGTCACAATTAACTACCAATTCATCATTCTACCAATCTCGTAATCATTTCATAAACTTCATCATTCATATATCAGAGCTTTTAAATCATCAAGAACCATAACACAAAAGAACACAACACCATATAATTTTGTAATCTTTTTGTATTAGTTTTGGTCCGGCTACAACCGTTAGGTAAAATCAGCACCTACTGATATGAAGAGCACCTACTCTGCATCCAGGACCCTGCCTGGTTTTCTTAGACCTTGCTAAGAAGGGTTTGAGGTATCCTAACCTCAACAACAAGACAAGCTTGCTTTTACAGTTAAAGCTCACTGTCACATCAACTTATCTGTTTCTTCAATATTGCTAATCCTTTGCTCAACACTCTCATCAATACTGCTGCAACGCACTTCTCAATCTTTGCTGTTCATCAACACCTGCTCTTCAATACTGTCAAGTCATCGAAGTCTGCTCATCACTGCTCATCATCTCTGGTTAATCTGCTCATCAATATCTGGTCAATCTGCTCATCACTGTCTGGTCAATATGCCACATGTCAACATGTCTTCTGCTGAGAGTACATTCCATACTGCTGTAGATGTATTACTGCCATATCATCATCATTATGTCACTAGGATGTCTGCTCAATCTGCTTACATCATCACTATGACTGTCATGTCACTAACTCAGGCTGTGTATGCAACCTAGCACAAAGAGCTTCAACCTTGGTTGGTTGAGCCTTCCTTCATGTCACTTAACACTTACCTACTTGTTAACTTCAATCTTGGCTGGTCATAAGCTCTGAGTATTCAACCTTTACTAAGCATACTTTACATCATTACTACTGAGCAAGCAAGCTGTCATACATACCAAAGGTCACTGGGCTGACTATGTATGTCTTTGAGCTGTGCAGACTCCAAGCTATGGATGAGGACTGTGGTCTGTGTATCATTGGTCAACTTCTTCAGGACTTGTGAAGAACTTGTCATCATCCAGATGCTTCATCATGGTCTGTCTGCTGTCCAAGAATCAGTGCTGCTTATGTCATCAAGAACTCTGTCCATGCTCATCATGCCAGGTTATCCAATAACTGTCATCAACCATGTCATCAGTCTGTCCAATCAATCACTTATTATGTCATGGCTGTCTCTAACAAGTCAATACAGCTGTCATACAGTAATTTGAATAGCATTCATGCATGCCTAGAAATCAATGGATTAAGCATGCAATCTTCTCTCTTCTTCAGAATTTGTGGATGCCTTAACAAATTGACTAAGTATGTAGCCCGAAATTACTTCTCTGCTGCAGATGTTGCTGTACATTTCTGATCTCTACTTTTCAAGTTTAGAATAGTAGCACAATGCTGTTGCATTCTCATCTTACATTTGTTTCTTTCTCATTCAGTCTTCTACAGGATCTTTTTCATTTCTTCAGCTGAAGAATACTGCTTTCCTGTATGATCATAGGGCCCTGTTCGAAGTGCATACTCTGTGCTCAAAGCAAGAGTATTAACCCAATGTCCGTGCCCCTTATATATATATTTGCAATGGTTGGACTTGTCTCGGAGCTCTGTTGCTTGGTCACCAAACAGTTCGGGACTAGAAGATGACCTTCAAAACCAAACTCTTCAAACCCTAGGTCACTGTTTTTACCATCAAACTTGGACTGCTTTCCAAACAGAGATACTCCTGCTGCTGCTTCAATTCGGGTCTACTCTTCTTATGAATTCGGATTTCACAAATGTTAGGATTGTTCAAATGCTAGTAAAGTATATACCCACGAAAAACTCAGACTGCTGCAAATTTGGGACTGTGGAAACCCTTGACTACTGTCATCATGCTAAGTTAACATGTCAATCTGACCTTGTCAAGTTCTGCTCACATTCTGTTCATACCAGCAAAGTCTGCTCATATAAATCCCGTCATCATCTTGTGTAGCTGCTGCAACATTTAACTTCTGCCATCAACTCAATCTCAGTTTGAGACTTCAGTATGCTTCTAGAATTTGAGAGAATATCAGTCTTCTTTAAGTCTGTATGAGTCCTTCAAAAACAATTCATCTTACACACCAAAAATATCTTCATCAAGTTTGTGAATATATCTTTCTTTGACACCCGACTTTCTTCATTCCTCAGACCTGGAAGAGTTAGAAAAGGTTTGTTTCGCTGGTTACATCAGTCCTTCATTCTTTGACTAGAATTTGAACTCACTACTCCTACTCGCATACATCATAAAACAATGCACAACCAAGAATCTGTTGCTATTCAGCTATCACAATAACTCTGTAAAATCAAACCCGGATTTAAAGGATGAATACTCTTGCGACTTCCTAAGTGAATTGTACATGCCCAAAACTCAGAGCTCCAGCAAATCACATAATCTCTTCTCTTTCTCACCCGAGTTCAAAGAAAATGAAAAACATCAAAAACTTCAGAACACTGCTGTGGCTGCTACAGAGGATTCTCTTCATCCGAAAGTGACATTTGCTGCGATCTCAGTCTTGGAGTGTCTCCAAAAAACAAACAAAAACAGACTTCAACTCATATCATTCCTCATCTCTGCGGCTGCCTTAGTCAATCAGTGAAACCCACGAAATCCAGAGCTGCACCATCGAAATCTCAGAGTTAGATTAACCTGCGTTTTTCCATTGTGGACTACTCCCGAAATTCAGAGCTCCTTTTTCACCAGCGATTTTTTCATCAGTTCTCTTGCCTCAGTCCACGAGTTTACCTCAGTCAATGAACTTTATTCTATTATCTTTGTTGGATATATAGTTCAAGACCAAAAAGATATTTCAGACTGCTGCTCCCAAAAATTTCCTCAGTCTGCTGCTACATCTGCCTCAGTCAAAAATCTCAGAGCTCCACCGAAATTTCACATCTAAAAATGAGAGCACGAGAGGGTATTTATACTAAATTTTCAAGAATTTTTTTTTGAGCCGACCTGCTATATTTTTATTTGAAGCCGACCTCATATATTTTTGATAATTTATCATTTTTTATTATTATTTTTGAAGCCGACTTGTTTGAAAAATGTTGAAATTTTTGTTTGGAGCCGACCTTGCATAAACTCTTCATTAGCACATTTAGAGTGTTTCAAACACGATTGTGTTGACTTTACCGATGAATTATCTTCAATATGTCAAGGGCTTCTTCCAATGCAAGAAACAAATTCTAGAACCATCAAATGTGGGTCCAAGACCCAAGTCTCCATGACCATCAGGTTTTCATGGTCCAAGATGTTACAAACCCTGAGTCCTTCATATATCATGTCCACTATCCTTCAAAGCTTCTTTATCAAGGTACATCATCAAACGCTTCATCAAACCCACAAGAGGGACCATGCATCATCAACAAGTTTCCGAATGTGTCCAAGTGCCATGTTCTTCATGGTCATGTCCTTCTTGCCATGTCATCATCGAAGTGCCATCATGCCATCTACTCTGGGGGTGCCAAGCCTCTTTATGTCACATGACCATCTCCATGGGTACCATGACCCCATCAAAAGGCATATGACCACAAAATGGGTCATTGATGTTTCTTCAACCTATCAAGGGCTTCTCTATCATCCACAAGGCTTTAAGACCATCTCCACGGTCTTCAGCATCATCAGCAGGGTCTTCAACATCTTCAGCAAAGTGGTGGCATCAATGAACTCCTGTGGGGCTACTGCAAGTCCATGTTGGCATCAATGACAATTTCATCAACAATCTCCCCCTTTGTCATTGATGACAACAACTCATGCTCCCCCTATGAGCATGCTCCCCTTTTGTCTTCATCTCTCCCTTTGTCTTCATTTCTCCCCCTTTGGCATCAATGGAAAAGGGTGTCCAAATGCCTGTGTCTGAAATCTCTGATCACTGCTGACTGCTCCCCCTGTCAATATGCATGATCCTAGGACCTGTCTCTATGCCTGGAGTAACCATCTTTTCTTTGTTGAGTTCATCCTCCAGCCTTATGAACTCAAGGTGTGCTAAGGTCTCTAGACCTTACACTTGGCTTGCCGTATGGCAGCCATCCTCCCTGCTCTGATCAACCTCTCCTATCTGCAACTGCTCAGTCTTTGTCATCCATACTTGCTTCTTGGCATCTGTCCTTTGAGCATTTGTTCCTTCATTTGTACCGGCTTTCCTTGATGAGTTGTCTAGGTGACTTCTCAAGGATTGTTTTCGTGTACTCCAACAATCTTGAGCTTTGTGCCCAAGGCCACTGCAACTATAACACCTCATCGTACAACAATGTGCAGCAATGTGACCAACATTGTTGCATGACCAGCACCTGACTGAGCTGTTGGAACTTCCAACACTTCTTTGATTTGCTTCATTTCTCTATGCCTGAGCGTATCCTTGACTGTAGACATTTTTCTTCTAATCTTCAAATCTTCTTGCTGATGTGTATGGAGTACTCCTTCTTGGTTGACTTCTTTGATTGGCACATTCATGGGCTTTGTGTCCAAACCCACTACAGGTGTAGCATCTCAATGTGTGACTTGTGGCAGCAACATGTCCGACTTGTTTACATGTCCAACATCTAACTGAGACATTGGGGCTTCCAACACTTCTTCTTCCATAGAATCTACAATCCATAGCCTTATGACCAAAGTTAGAACAAAAATAACAATAACCATTGAAGCTACTTTCATACCTGGGTCTTGTAGTTGTTTCCTTTATGAAGTTGCTTTGATGAACAGACCTAACTCCTTGTTTCATCTTTGAACTTCCAAAATCCTTGTTGTCATGTGCAGGTGCATGGGGAGCAGCTTTGGACGTTGATGGACCTGCTTCTGGAGTCTTCAGAGACCAAGTGTCATCTTCAGATTTTTCTTTGTTCTTCTTGTAACCAAGACCGGTTTTGTCGAGTGGAGATCTTTCGAAATCTAAGATCTTATCTAGGACAATTGAACTGTCCTGGAGCTTGACCAAGGCTTCGTTCTTCTTACCTTTCTTCTTGAGACCAACTACCTCCAATTCTAGCTTCTGGACTGTCTCCTCCTTTTCTTCTAGCTGACTCTTCAAGATTTCTTCTGTCCTCTTGGCTTCTTCCAGCTAAGTCTTCAGATCATGATTGACCTCTCTAGTTTCTTCAAGCTCTTGAGCAGGCTTTTCTGATTCTTCCTTTTGACTGATCAATTCAGTCTTTAATTGTTCAATTTCAGCATCCTTGTTTTTCATTTGATCTCGCAACTCTTTGTCCTTGTCTTTGAGCTTTAGAAGCAACACTTTCATTGACATGGTCTTTTGCTTATATTCATTCAAGGAGTCCAAGATTTCCTTTTTGAATTTCGTGAAATCACTCTGGTTTAGTTTCACTGTGCTTAGGAACCAATTGGCTCTAAGATCAATATTTAGCAACGTGAGATGTATCTGATGTACGGTCTTTGATAGCCCTTCATCATCTTCTGCAAGAACTTTCTCAATTTCATCACACAAGCTATTATAATTACAAGAGTCCATACCTTTACTAGAGTCCTCTTCTTGTTTGTCTTCTTCTTGATTGAGCTCTTCTGGGGGCTTATCTTTTGATTCCTGATCTGTCTTTTCGGGTTCTGGTTTTGCCTTCTGATACTCACTCTCCAGCTTGAACCATAGTTCTTTTGCCGAAGTGTACTCTCCTACACTTTCCTTCACTGAGCTGGCAAGTCCATCCATGAGGAACTTCAAGGCTGTAGTGTTGTCCTTCTTCGCTTCCTTCTGTGCAGCTGGTTTTCCTTTCTTGTTTGATGGAGCGAGTGGATTGATGACAATTTCCTAGATACCAAACTTATTCAGATAAGCCTTCATTTTGCTCCTCCAATTGAAATAATCTGTAATATCAAGTACAGGCACGTCATTGCTTGATGACTCTTTCTTTTCCTCCATTGTGTCTAAGGATCTCCTTCAAGCTTGCTAGGCTCGTGACGAAGGCTCTGATACCAATTGTTAGACATTGAGAGGGGGGTGAATCACTGTGAAGCCAATTTTAAAACTTTTCTAGGCTTGTCACAATTAACTACCAATTCATTATTCTACCAATCTCGTAATCATTTCATAAACTTCATCATTCATATATCAGAGCATTTAAATCATCAAGAACCATAACACAAAAGAACACAACTGCAAGTGTCTAGGGATGATACAATCCCACTGCAACATCACTACTCCCCCTTTCGGGGAAGGTCTTTCTGAACCATACCAAGCTTGTCTCGAAAGTGTTCGAACTTTACTCGAGACAGAGGCTTTGTCAGCGCATCATCATCTAAACCATCTTCATCTACATCTTCAGTATGTGAATACTGAACTATCACCATCTGTATCTCCAGTATGTGAGTACTGAAAGCATCATCAGGTCACCATCATCTGCATCTACAGTATATAAATACTGAAACATCATCTATATCTTCAGTATGGGAATACTGAAATCATCATCATCTATATATTTAGTATAGAAATACTAAATCACCATCATCTGTATCTACAGTATGTAAATACTGAAACATCATCATCTGCATCTTTATCTTGAATGTAGAAATACCGGATTTCTATGTGTTACGACAGAACACGGGGTTTTCTGTTATCACAACTCTCGTTATCACATAGAATCAATGTAGTATCCATCTTCAGTTCAAAGAGACCTGATATCAGCTTTCGAAGCCATATGGCTTCACAACTTAGCAGAGCAATCTGCTATGTATTTTGCTTCAGCCATGCTACGAGAAACACTGGACTGTTTTCTGCTAAACCATGAACTCATAGCAGACCCCAAACAAAAGCATCTACCTAATGTGCTTTTCCTGTCTGAGATACTTCCAGCCCAATCTGCATCTGTGTAGCCATACAATCTATACTCATGGCTACCATCATAATATAAACCAAAGTCTATAGTCCCTTTCAGATATCTCATCACATGTTTTGCAGTTATTAGGTGAACCCGTCTTGGTTGAACAAGATATTGACTTAAGGTGTTCACAGCAAAACAAATGTCTGGTCTGGTATTTGTTAAGTACATCAATGACCCAATGATCTGTCTGTAATGAGTCATATCCACTAACTCTGATGAGTCATCAGCTAACAGCTTCAGGTTGGAGTCCATGGGTGTGGCCATGACTTTGCATTCCAACATAATGAATCTCTTCAATATCTCTACCACATACTTTCCCCGGTTGAAAAAGATTTCTTCTGAACTTTGCCATACTTCCAGACCTAGGAAATAATGCATTAACCCAAGGTCTTTCATCTCAAATTCTTCTGCTGGTTTCTTCTTGCTTTCCATGACCTGTTTCTCATTTCCTGTCAAGGATAAGTCGTCCACATAATAACAGGATGACAAGTTCATCTTCTACAACCTTGAGATAAAGGTTAGGATCAGCTTTACTTTTGGTAAAGGCCATGCTCGACAAGAAACCATCTATTCTTTCATACCAAGCTCGAGGAGCTTGTTTAAGACCATATAATGCCTTCTTCAACTTGCATACGTGAGTATGTCTATCTTCAACTTCAAATCCTTGTGGTTGTTCTATGTATACTTCTTCTTTGATCACACCATTTAGAAAAGCTGTTTTCACATCCATCTGGTGTAAGTCCCACTTCATCATGGATGCAAGTGCCATGGTAGCTCTAATTGAAGTATACCGTGCTATTGGGGCAAATGTCTCTTCATACTCAATTCCCTCTTTCTGAGAGAAACCTCTAGCCACAAATCTTGCTTTATACTTCTCAATACTTCCGTCAGCTGCATGCTTTATTTTGCATATCCATTTGGAGGATACTATACTCTTTCCTTCTGGTTTGGGAACTGTATCCCAAACATCATTCTAGTATTCTTTCATCATAACATCTTCCATGAGTTCGTCTTGTCGGGTCATCAACATATCCTAGTCTTCTGCATTCAACCTTGAAGGTTCGAACCCTCTTTACTGTTGGTAAAGTCTCGATCTAGCAGGAAGCTGTCCATCATGTCGTACCATGTCGAACTTAGATATCTTCTGTAGTCACTCCCCCTGAAGTGGAGTATCATCTTCCCTCTTCATTCTGTACAGGTGGCTCTATGCTTGATATATACTTGTCAATAGAGTATGTCATGTCATAGTCTATTCTTTCTGAGGCAAATCATGAACCTTTGCTTTGTACACTTGTTCTTGTAGATACATATGGAAGATACTACGTACTTCCCTTTATGTCTCGAAATCATATCGTATACATCATTCCCCATGATCAACTGTTATTATTTGATCATAGCATTCTTTTCTTCATCTTGAGTTATCTCTTATACCCATGGTGGTCTTCATCCTTCGAGGTGGATCTACCGCTCTCTGAAGCTCTTTCTTTCGTCATGGTGTCTCTGACCCTGGGAGCTTCAGATTCATGTTTATTGAATTGTCATCACTTGTTCTTCGGAACAAGTCTCATCCTTGTTTTCTTGTAGGAGGTTGTTCAGGACCTTTCCTACAATTCAAATGCACGAATTGCATGGTTAGAACTATTTCATAAAACATATGCATAACGACAAATTCTTATGCATCATGCAACTGTTTAGCCAATACAACATTCATCCATATCTCACGGAAACTTTCTAGATGACATCATTGAGATTGTGCATTAATCCAATATGTCATGTAAAGAGGTTTCATTCTAGATAAGTAGCAATGGAGAGATGTATAGCACCATGAGCTACTTACCGATCACATGCATATTAGTAGTGTACAGTCATTAATGCAAACAATCTATCATGCATAACACATCAACTGAATATGCATAACAAAACAATATCATAAAATGACAATTGAATACTTATCTTTTGTTTGTTTTGTAGGTAGACTCCTTCTTGATCATTCTCCTTCATCATCTTCTTCATTCATGAAATCATCATTTCT
>LPNX011072789.1:260604-281827 GCA_001517045.1 Pseudotsuga menziesii
AAAGTGCACCCTCCTAGGGCGAGTTCCCTTGTACTATTTACAAGTCCAAACCGTGGAGAGAAGTATCCAAACTTGGAAGCCCTAGTTTCCAGATTAGGGCAGCAATAGTCTTTGACAATGGCATCTGTTAAGAATTGCGCTGATACCATTTTAGATTTTATAACTTTACCAGTATAATTTTATCTCTTTCAACTTTATTTCATTATTTACTTCATCTCACAATCATAGCATTATTCATTTGCAATAGAAGTAAAAACAAGGACCACTGAAAGATAACCATGCACAAGAGACACAAAGATTTTATCTTGGTAAACCCAAATGGGAGAAAAAACCCAACAAACTTTTCTTCGATGAAAATCAATCCAATACAAGAACAATACCAATCATAAAGATTAAGCCCTAGCACAAGAATGTGCTCTTCTTCCACAAGAAACCCTAACAAGGGTAGTGAGTCTTCAATACAATAAGAGAACCCCAAATATTGCTCTTCTTGATCTTGGACAACCCAACTAGATGATGAGCACTTGTGAGAGAGAGAAGTGTGTTGTGTACGATAAAAAATGAAGTGTGGAAGCACTTTATTTATATTGTTCTTTTCACTAGAAGTTTCCACAATTATGTCGGCTTGCACTTTCTTTTATTCTTTATTTATCTTTTATTTATCTTGCAAGCCAACTTGTCATTTTGTCTTCTAGGGTCAATTTACCCGTTTTATTGGAGTAGTTGTGCTCTTCCTTACTTTCCACTTTCTTTGGGATTTCTTAAGAAAATATTTTGATGCTACATTAACATCAACATATAGTAAGCCCAACTTATATCCAAATGTTTTTTTAATGCAAAGAATGACATGCATAATCAAGTTAACTAAATAGTATTGTTGTTACCTAATTTGCACCTCAGGTCATGTGGCATAAATCTTCAAGCCACTGGGTGCGACCGTGGGGGCAAGCTTAAGCCAAGCGTTGTCACCTGATACTCGGCTCCTCCGTCTAGGCCAACTCCTAGTGAAGCCAAGGGGGTTGGTCCCTATGAAAATAATCTATGGTTGTTTAATCTATGAAAGTAAAAACAACTGTTATAAGAGTTAAGATGAAATGGATTAAAATGTTATTGACCAATCACTACAAATAAATTACTTTTAGAAACTTTAGAAAATATACAAACCATTCAAGACTCTTTGCAAAATTGATTAATGCAAAAGAAAATAAAGTAGACTAGTGCCAATGAAGTGAGTGCTTGTGTATGAGGGTTGCTAGTGTAGTATCAGTGAAAGTATTGCAGTGTCTCGGTTGGTAAATTTTAGATTTATTAAATGAGTAATTGAGGGAGTGGGTTAATTTTGGGTTTGGCCTAATAAGGCAAGCTCTCTTGAAATGAGCGCTAAAGCGGCTTTACCAAGTGTCTAACGGGGCGAGGCAAAACCTGCTTGGAGAAGCCCTCGGACTCTGTGGTATTTCCTCTTTGCGACCTCTCGATTTCTCAAGAACAAAGATTATGTGGATTTCCCTATTACATTAGTCACTTGTATCCCTTTTTGATACAACCAGTTGATCAGACAAGTTGCAGCGGTGCAGAGCATACGGGGAAGGAGCCTTTGTCAATTTTATTAAAGCTAAAAAAATGATGTTTATTAACTGACTACTCACGGTCGAGAGTCTCTTTCCCCCTTTCGGGCTACTCGGGAGAGCACAACGGGTTAATCTTAAAGTCTAAAGAAATAACTAAAAGGAAATAACAAAAAGAAACTTGTTTTCTAATTAATCCTACCACGAATCTCTTTCCCCCTTGCGAGATACTCGTGAAAGTGTGGGGTAAGTATTTTTTTTCTTTTGAAAATAAAAAAAAACTAAACTATCAAAGAAAAATTAAACTGAGCTAACTAAGGAACCACATCAATCCCTGAATGGGGATTGCAGAAGGTTTAACAGAGCCTTCCTAATCTCTTTTATTACAGTTATTACAATCGCTTTAAAAAAACTCCAATTTAGGGACACCTGTAATCTTTATAGTTCAAATGAACGGATTTACAAGTTTCTTTTAGAAAAATGAAGGGAGAGAAAAATGATGAAGAGTGGGGAAGGTAGGGCGTCTTCTTGGTTGCTTGAATCTTCAATTTTTAGGCAGCATTCTCTCTACTTGTGCATCGAATGACAAAAAACAGCCATCAACAATTTTTAGAATATGGTCCAAAACACTTTTAGAGTGTGTGGGAAAAACTACAAAAAACTTGCAAAATATTTCTAAGTTAAAAAATAAAAGAAAATGCGAAATTTAACTAAGACAAGCTAGAAAGCTTGTCTTCATAGGATTTTTACTTATTCTTTTGGAACAAGTAAACCAAGCTCAAAATAGCCAATTATGAATCTTTAAACTCTTAAATCAAATTACCCTTACTTAAACTTTAGATTTTACTTGAAAAAGACTTAGTAAAAAAAGGTAGATCAACTCTAACCATATCTAGACTTAAAATTTTAATTGTAAACTACTTAGATCTAGCCATCTACTCAGATCTACTTATATTCTTGCATGAGATTATAGATCTGAAATAAAAAATCGAACCAGTAACCAAGAGAATCAAACTTTAGAAGATGAGAAGGGTGAAGACAATTGAAATTGAGCAACGGGGTCCTCAAAGTGGGGAGCGGAGGGACTATTCCATCTTAGAAATATGTTTGAAGATGTGAACATGTTGACATGCTCAACACACTCTCCAAACTATATATCTTGCGATCTCACAAAACTCGCACAACAAAAGATTAAAAGCACCTGGTGTAAACTACAATAGAAACTTTAGAAAACATGCATTTCTCATCAAATAAACATGTCCGTTTAATGTCTCTAATCCAACTTAACAGAAAAGTAATGGATGAAACAACCACACTATTCTACCTTACTAAGAAATACTTCTCCTTCAAAAGCTAGATAAATAACCAAAGATTTTATAGTGCAAGCATGTAAACATTACAGTTATACCTCATTAGATCATAAAGACATTATAACCCACACACGAAAGATCCACACACCGATTTGCCTCCAAAGCCTTTATTCTTTCAATGAAAAATACTTAACAATGGTTACAGTGCAATTTAGTAGAGGTTCCATCTTCCGATGGTTTACAATGGAGAAGTGACCTGCTTAAATAGAAATTTAAAGCAAGAGAAGGCGCATCCATAAGAGGGAGTTGATGTTAGATTAGCAGCAACAAGGAAGGTCTTCGTGCATGCAAGTGTCCTTGCATGTAGAAGACTCTAAAACAAGAAACCAATTGTATTTAATTTTTTTTCCTAAGTTTACTTTGGAAAATGATTAAAGCGATCTAATTATTTATTGACTTTAAGTGAAAGTGAAATTAGGGTTTTCACTTTACCTAAAGTTATATAAGAAAGGTCAATTGGTTGAGAGGACACACACACTTGTATTTGGACAGAGACAGGATATAGAGAGGGAGAGAAAGTTAGACACAAGATTTAGCTGGGAAGACGGAGGAGCGAGCAACAGGATCATTGAGTTGACAGGAAGGACAGAGCCCGCACATGTCGACATACAGGAGTTGCAGAGGGAGGCTGTACAATACCGTACGGATCTTGTACAACTTTTGTATAGGTCGTACGGATTCCGTTCAACAGCCGTACAACCGTACGCTTGTATGGATCTGCACATGTGAGGCCGTACAACTGGGCTATACACTCTTGCATGAGGGTGTTGAGGTTTAGCTGGTAGGTTTAGCAGAGGCTGAGTACATGACAATCAGCATGGCTACTTGTAAGGGTATATGGCTGAGGAAGTTACTTTCAGGGTTGTTCGAGTGTGAGCTAGAGGCTACAGTAATTCACTGTGACAATTAGAGTGACATCGAGCTATCTGAAAATCCAGTGTTCCATGACCGGAGCAAACACATAGACATTAGGTACCACTTCTTGAGAGATTGTGTTCAGAGAGGAACCATTCGGTTGGAGTACATACAGACAGATGAGCAGGTGGCAGACATTTTCACCAAGGCACTTTGCAGACAGAGTTTTGTGAGGTTTAGGGATAAGTTGGGGTTGCTACCGAATCCCTTCCTCGTTGAGAGGGAGTGTTAGATCAGCAACAACAAGGAAGATATTCCTGCATGCAAGTGTCTTTGCATGCAGAAGACTTGAAAAAAGGAAATCAATTGTATTTAATTATTTTTCTTAAGTTTACTTTGAAAAATAATTAAAGTGATCTAATTATTTATTGACTTTAAGTGAAAGTGAAATTAGGGCTTTTGCTTTACCTAAAGTTATATAAGAAAGGTCAATTGGTTGAGAGGACACACACACACTTGTATTCCGACAGAGATAGGATACAGATAGGGAGAGAAAGTCAGACAGAGGATTTAGCTGGGAAGACGTAGGAGCGAGCAACAAGATCACTGAACTGACAGGCAGGACACAGCCCACATAGGTCGACAGGAAGGAGATGCGGAGGGAGGTCGTACAATAGCGTACAGATTCCGTACAGGTCGTACGGATTTTGTACAACAGCAGTATAGTTGTACGACATATGGATTTGCACGTGTGAAGCCGTACACTCTTGTAGGAGGGTGCTGAGGTTTAGTTGAGGGCTTTGCCCAGTGTTTCTGCTGCGTAATTGCATTCGCCAGGTTTGGGTGAATTTGCAGTGATTGTAAATGTTCCATATTTTTTCATAATAAAATCTATATCTGATTGTTGCACTGGTTTTCTCATCTTGGGTTTTTCTGGGGGTTTCCATACCCAAAATAATAATGTTAATATTGTGATGTGATGTTGTGATTTATTTCTCAATTTTATATTTTGCTGCATACAGTAAAAGATATTCATGTGTGGTTATCAGTAGAGATTTTGAGTGCACTATTTAGCCCTAGTTTGAATATTAAAGGAAAATTTACAGTTGAAGTAGAGTTAAGGAGTAATTTGTGGAATGTGCTAGCTCTGAGTGGAGTTAACATGGAGTGATCATCATGGAGGAGGCGCCACCTCTCATGAGGTAGGCGACCTCACTCCCCATTGACCATCTCTCAATCAATCCAATTTCCAATATAAACTCCAAATGCCAATTCATTAGCGTGGGCCACCATGACTTGAGGGTGAGGGTGAGCCATTTAATTTAAATATATTCGCTAGTCTCCAAAACATAAACCAAAGTGATGTCGATGAGTTTTAATGAAGTCGCCCTTCATGGGGGATATGATTGCCACCTCACTTAAACATGTTTGTTGACTTTTCAATTTTGTCTTCATGCTAATTTGTCACACCTTTTGCAATTAAACTGATGTTTTGATGCCTCTATAGCAAAAAAAGGCTTTAAGTTACTTTTTAATCACCCGAAGCAGATGAAAAACATGTCGCGGGGTAAAGAGGATGCTCTGAGTGTTAAAATGAATTTCCACACACCAAATTCCGTCTCCGAATCAAGCTTTTATGCCCTTTACAATATTTTTAATTAAACCATTTAAAAATCGCGTAATTTTGCGGGAAAATTTATTTTCTTGGAATTAAAGAAAAACTTAGGGGGACCTAACACATTTTCGTACGACTCAATATCAATAGCACGTTCATATACATTGACATGTGAACTTTAATAACCTCCCAAGGTTTAACCACCAAGACGACCATTCCAGCTTTGGAGCAGGTGAAAAACTTGAAAATTATACATCGCTTATTCAACATTGCATAATTAACAAGGGAAAAAACACCTTGGAGTAATCGACTTGATAACCAAGTCCTAGGAAGCCAAGTTCTTTACAAATACCCCGTGCTATTACATTTTTTATAATTTCCCCTCAAGGTATGAACATGTTGTAAAAAATGAAAAAGGGCGTTGTAAGGCCTGAATGAACTTCTGAGCTCTTAATTTGAACAAATATTTGCTTATCTCTGGCGGCGCACTTGAAAGTGTGATTGAGTGCAACTCAGGTGGTAAAAAGTGCCATGGTTCTTGGGTAATGGATGAAATGTTTTGTCTAGGCGCAATATAGGAGTGGGGAATGAGCATCTTTATAAACAAAAGTATAGAAGGGGTAAACATTGGGGAACATAGAGATTTAAAAAAATTCTAACATAGAAAGGAGATTGAAGTATAGAAAACCATAAAATAGGAGTGAATATTTGATAATATTTACTAGATAATGTTTTTGGTATGTTGGTCCACAGATAGGTTTTGACAATGATTTAGCAAAATGCATCCCTCTTAGAAATCCTAGCTCTGACAATGGAAGACCAACTATTTCTTAACATGCTAGTGTTTTATGGTTCTTTATAGTTGGGCTGGATTTCTAGTGAAATTGAGATTATTTTGTTGGTGGAACCACAGAAACGTCATATATGACGAATCCTGTGTCCTTGACTCCCTATTATGGAAGGTTTTATTTTGTAGTCTACTTGGAACAAAAGATCCACTAGATGAGGGACTAGTGTTATAGTTTGTTTGGTTAAACAAATCCTAATTCTATGTCAATGTTTAAAAGAAAGATCCTTTGAATCAATATATCTGGGTAGAAATTTTAGAAACTTTTAGCATGAACTTTAACAATATCTTTTTTGTAGTCGGATAATTCACATCCACAAACTCTATTTTTTAAAGCCAACAATTTAGACAAAAACTGTTCTTTAGATGTCTTAAGGAATGTTACATCTTAATTAAGAAATGAAGATAATATTTTCTTATTAGGGGACTTCAATGCAAGAGCTGCTATTAACAAACCATAATTTTGAGCAACATCTCTAACCCCAACTCCCTGTGGTTAGATGAGGGCCACAATCTGTGCTGCAGTTACAAGAGAAAGAAGACTTTGTTACCACCAAAGTTGTACTTGGTGGATTTTTCAAGCGAGTCGACAAAGTAGAACAAGTATACTTGTTCATTCTTTAGAGTTCAGAAATCCGCATGGCTTTTTCTGGGAGTATATTTTTTTTTTTTTGTAACACATGTTCATATCCCCTTGGGGAAATTGTAAAAAATGTGCTAGCATGGTCATTTTTTATAAAAGGATTGGCTTCCTAGACTTAGGCATCAAGACGAGTAGCCCAGAGTGTTTTTTTCCCTCGATAATTATTGGTTGTTGAACAAACGACTAATAATTTTTGATCTTTTCACTCACACATCCAAAGTTGTGGTAGTTGTCTTGGTGGTTGGGCCTTAGGGGGTTATTAGAGCCTAAGTGCCAATGTTTATAAACATGCTAGGCATTTGAATTGAGTCGTATGTGTTACCTCCTCGCTTGTAGGGGTAACTTTCGAACTTTTTACTAAAGCAACGCAGTAGGCATGTGAGAATTGCAGCTGTCGTTCAAAGGACATTTTGGTAGTGAATCAATAAATTGGGATGAAGCAACTTCATGTGCACCTGCCTTTCGTATTTTGAAGCACAATGTTCAGGGATGTGTAGCTGATACAGTTTCCTCTGGAAACGTTTTTGCAGAGGCTTTGCTGCAACATATATATCGCTGGCTTTATAGTCCACAATCAAAGTTACATGATCCGACTCTTCATCGAGTTCTACAGAAGGTTATGCAAAAAGTATTTGCTTTAGCAGAGTTTCGCAAACTTGGGACAACCATTATCTATGCGGATTTTTCCAGAATCATTACTGATACGGGAAAAGCAATGGAATAACAACTCAAGGTTATTGTGAATATCTTCTGAAAACCTTTCAAAGCATGGAACTTTTTGAAGGGATTGAGCTAGAGCCTCAGCGTTTCTAGCACTCTCTTTTATTCATGGACTAGTATAACTATGGAGGAATTCAAGCCAAGGGTGTTACTGGAACATAGTCGACTAATTCAGTTTTAGAAGCTGATACTCGACCAGACATAGTATCAATCTGGAATATTGCAAAGTTTGTATTTCAGGGAAAAAGAAAGGCCGGGTTCCCCAACCAAAACCAACTTTCATTGCAAGAGTATATCTTTCGCAGCCCAACATATGAGTATTGGGCCTCTTTCACGCAGCTGATTGCAAATGGATTTTATCAGAGTCAGTAAATCAAGTCGCCAATGCAGGATGATAAATATCATGACAAACCAACTGTGAAGCTGTCGCCAAATGTATTAAAGGGAGTCTCCGTTGGTTTATGCTCCACAGATCTCGAGGACAAACACCAAAGAATCATCTTGTTTTGAAGATTGTATTGTTAGATTTTGGGCTATGTTTAGCTTGTAAAACTCAATTGCAGGACTTGTTAAATGATCGCGAAGGTTTTCACTTTCCAATCAACGCCCTTTCTCTTCATAGCTTAGCACATTAAAAACGGTCCCTCTTTGCATCTGTGCATTGACCAAATCATCTGTTTCGTTTCTAGCAGCGAGTGCGTGATTGCTACCCTGATGGCGTCGAAGCGTTGGAGCGGTTGAATTTCATTACTGATGAGGAAAGTCGAAGGTAGCTTGTTGATCCTATTATTTTAAGTACTAGTGTTGATGAACCCTTGGCAACAGTGATAGAAATCAATGTTGAAAAAGTCGGCAAGGGTCCCGAATACAACTTCTCGGCAACATCGGCGAAAAAATCGGGAAAAGTCGGGAAACATTACAAAATACAAAATACATTCATGTTTTTCAGAATTTTAAACATTTAAAGCAACGATAACATCAGATAAGGAACATAAATATGGAGAAAGCATTGATATATATCATCATCATGTAGTCATGCCAAATGTAAAATGATACATCAAAGTCGATACTGTATCATGAAACATCATAGTTGTCCAATCAAGGACTCAAAAGTGGATAACCAATAAAACATGACATCACATAGATAAATGTATTCGAGGAAAACTAGCATCTAGCTATCTAATTTCAATGCTCTTTTCCCGAGTTTTCCATTCATACTTCATATTTTTCCCTACTCCAATGATTAGGTTTATATAAGGTTTTCATAAATACTTTTTATTTGTCCCTCAATCTTATGACTTAAACCTAATTTTTGAAAGGTATATTTTATTGATTTGGTTGTCAGCCATTAAACGTGTTACTTGTTTTGTATTGGTGATAAATCATAGATGTATTTTTCACTCCTCGCAAATTGAATTTCCGACATGAGCCTCACATTTAGCCCTAACTCATCTAACACTTGAAACATTGCTCTCTTTTTCCTACAATGTGTTATGATGATCACTCAAAATATGTTTGCTCAAAAAATTCCCTAATAGTGAAAAAAGTAATTCAATTACGATTGTGATCTTTGATAAACAGATACATATTTTGTATAGATTATCCTTGCATGGTTTGATGTTCAAATACAACAACGTTTTGAAATATTTATTCTGTAGAGGAAAGGTGTTAGTATACAACAAAATTGCTAAAATGGCAAATTTTTGGAAAATTAGCCATTTTAGCCATTTTAGCAAAATGGAGATTTTTGGAAAAAGTCGGGAGTTTTTGGAAAAAGTTGAGACTTTTTGGAAAAAGTCGGGAGTTTTTGGAAAAAGTCGGGAGTTTTTAGAAAAAGTCGGGACTTGCCATTTTTAGCCTTTGCGACTTTTTGGAAAAAGTCGCGATTTTTTCTAGCTGATTTTTCGCCTAAGGGAAACAATCGCGACTTTTTAAAAAGTCGGCGATTTTTTGGAGAGTTTTTCAACACTGATAGAAATCACTTGTAAATGTCTTTCAAAAGAGCCCGGATCTCGTCCTTCAGTGGTAGATGTGCTCTGGAATTTGCAGTATGCAGCTCGAGTACAAGATACATTAGGTGGCGACTTACAGGGTGATGATGATTCGCTTGAGAATTTTTCCACTGGTATAAAATCCAGAAGATAAAAGACTAGTGCGTGTGGTTGGAGAGCTTGATGGATGGGATTGGTTCATTTTTTCAGATGGTTCGGTAGATTAGAAGCATCTCACGTGCTGAGTCATGGCATCCGACTGCTACCTAGCACGCAGGGTTTTTATTTTTCTGGGAAAATGACAAAGTCCCGTCTTTCAATTCCGCGTGATTCATTGATCAACTCGCCGATTGCAGAGAGTATGTTTACATTGGCAGCCGAGCAAGTTACGAGGATTTCCATTGTCCAGAAGTCGAGTGTGGTTGGACACGAATTTCGTGGAAGTATCGACGACGGTCAAATTATCAGCAGTTGGATTAGATACCGAATCCACCTCGAATTTTTTAGTTGCTTGATTTGGGTGATTTTCTGTTGAAACAACCATACATTAGCAGCCGATTGCAATTTTTGACATCCAATCGAGTTCCACAACTTCCTGGACTTCACAACCGATTTCTTTCAGTGGGACTTGGAGCTGGAAATTAAACTATCCGATTTGCATCTACTCAAACTAACTCGATCTCGAACAACAGATGGGAGTGCGCGTCTTCAAGTGTTGTTTTCTCCGATTGTAGAATCTTGATCTTCTTCGTGGATATTTTGGTGGTGTTTTCAAGTCGGCCGATTACTCCAGCTCATATAAATTTCTTTTAGCAGCGTTGATTATGTGGAGATGGGACCCCCTAGTTCCACGATTTTGTCCATCTTCTTGGATGGTAAAACTTTAGTTAAATATTTTATTTGTTTTAATATTTTAATAAAGTGTAGAGAAAAGTGGATCTATGATCCTACTTTTTCTCCAAATAGTTTATTATTGTTTTTTGTTTTTATTTTTTCCTTTTAGAAAAAGTGTTAGAGCCTTTTGGGCCTCTATAAAGAGCATGGCTCTTTCATTGTAAAATATGGAAAAAAGATTGGAGGACTTTTCCCCACAGCTGAATAAAGAGAAATCATGTTGGGTTCTTGGATATATTGGGCATCTCTTTCATGGTTGTGTGTTTTTCATAAGCTGTAGAGTAAACCTAGCATAGAAGGTTATAATCTAGTCCATTGGGCAATCATTTGCAGTTGTCAACTTGTTTGTGGATGTTATGTTTTTAAAGGTCTTAGGAGTAATAGACAGTAGTCAGTTATACTTACATTCTCCTTGCCTTTGATTATGGAATGTACCAGTTTAATCTCACTTCTGTGAATCGCAAGGCGTCACTGAGTCCCCTTTTGACTCCATCCTCCCTTCTGATACTAACACTGGTCTTCCCTCGAGGACTGATCTTCCCTTCCTTCCCATCACTCAAGCAAAAAACCTTTCCTTTTTGTTACAAATGTTTCTCTAAGGCAACCTCTTTAGATCACCTTGCCCTTCGCTGCACCTGCCTTAGCGATCCTACCTTAGGGAAGCCCCCCTAGAGTTGGAGAAGAGTCAACTTGAAGTGAGGAGAGAGGAGTGTTGTGACATTGGCTTCTCTCTCGAGAGTTGTCACCGAGCCGTCGCGCTTACCTTTTGGGCTTCAACACACGCGTGCCAGTTTTGGGCGACAACAGTATGGACATGTGTTAGGTCCCCCTAGAGTTTCGTCTGATTCTGAGAAAAATAATTTTCTCTCGTTTTTAAGCCATTTTTTAATGGTTTAATTAAAAAACTTGTAAATTGTATAAAAGCTTGATCTGGAGGCGGAATTTGGCGTGAGGATGCTCGTTTTGCCCCTCAGAGCATACTCTTTACCTCGAGACCCGCTTTTCATACACTCCGGGTGATAAAAAAGCCACTTATATTAATTTTTTGCTATCAGAGCATCAAAATGACACTTAAATGCTAAAAGCACGACAAATTGATAATAAGACAAAAAATTAAAAAAGTCAAAATTAGACTTTGGGTGACATGGCAAGTTTGTCCCCCACATAAGGCGATCTCATCACTTATTGAAGCGTCATGTTTTGATAATATTTGAAGGGTAGCGAATTTAATTTAATTCAAATGGTTCGTTCTCTTTCTCACGTGAAGGGTGGCCCATGCTAATTGATTGGCAATGGGGTGAATTAATTGGCGATGGGAGTGGATTGAATGGATACCTCATAATTTAGTGAAGGCGTCACTTCTAAGAGTGTTTGGATTACATGAATTGTTTCATAAACCATTATTTGCCTTCATCTCACGTCATGGTGGCCCACACTTAGTGATTGACGACTTGCTTGATTGGGTGTCAGATTCATTAAGGGAATGTTTTGAGTGGTTTAAAAGGATGATAACAATTGTGGTTAAGGTTGATTGGAAGAGGTGGCGACTTCATGGATGTGCCTTTCCTCTTATGATCGACGCCATGCTTATGTGAGCTCATGGGAATGTGTTAGCAGGTTTGGTAAGGGGCACATCTCTCTTGGAGATGTGGCACCCCCTCCTTGGATTCATTCCAATCTACATCCAAAATCAACTCCATAACTCGACTTCTCTCTTCAGTTATCTCTCGGTCATGGAAGTGCCCCATGGGTTGGAATTTCCTATGTATGCAGGTCACTACTTCATTGTAAAGGATCAGAAGGTTGAACCTCTGCTTGGATACATTGTAATATTTTTCTGAGTATTGTTAATAAAAGGATTTGGAGGCAATGGATACATTGTAATATGAATGTTTGGCTGATGTTGTCTTTGTTATGAATCATTGAGGTAACCTGTATCATTTTTTTCATATTTGCAATTGTTGGGATTAGTCGTCTTTAAGAAATTTACATTTCAGTAGGAATTGGAAATGATTCTTGTTAGGTTACTTCTTATTGTGAAATATATTAGATTACCAGGTGTTATATGATTTCTTGTATGGATCTATAATGCTGCTCATCTTATCATTTCACACAGGTGCTTTTAATCCTCTTTGCAATTGTTGAGTGTTTGTTACGGGAAATTTAAGCTGGAGCATTGGATGAGCGAGTGGGCTCTCCCTCTTCTCTAGTAATTTCGAAGAAGAAGCATCATCGTTATGTTCTCACCAAAGGAGGTGTCACCATCCCCTTTCTATTTCTTGCTCCATCTGGTTCTATCACTTCCTGATCTAAAACTTTCAAATTTACTGTGGTTATGATTACTTTGCTTAGATCTACATTTCAAAGAAGTATTTGTTGCCTGCTGATGTGCACACCGTCAACATAAATCTTTCGAAAAGCTGTTTCCCGAGGGGGGAAGGTGCGGCCTTAGGGGAAAGCAAAGAGCAGGTGCTGTCACCTGATCCCGACTCCTCCATTTAGGCAAACTCCTAACGAAGCCAAGGGGGGTAGTCCCTAAAAAGAGTTTCTAAGGCTCTTGTATTTTTTAAACGTTTTTTGGTGTATGATGCGGATGGTTGTTTTTTAGGAGTTTTTGAAAGAGATTTATAATAAAAGTTCCCAGTAAGCACTTGCAATGTAATTGAAGACACACAACCATTCAATAATTACAATGTCAAAGTAAAGCATCCATGATATGAAAATAGATGAAAAAAATGCTTCAGATAGATAATAAGTAAATGATAAGACTAGTGCCAGATGGAGTGCTTGAGATTGTTTTGCAAGTGTTCTTGGTAAATTTTATTGTAAATTTCAAAAGTGAAGTTGATTATGAAACGTGAAGGGGATCTCCAAGATATACCTTTCGGTACTGGAGATATCTCCGGATTCTTAGAAGAGTGGCTCCGCACGGGAAAATGTGGGCTAGATGGAGTCGTGGGGGGGTGGTCAACACTACACCAACAAGGATGTAGCCTAACGGGACCCCATGGTCACTTTCTAGTAGTTCCCGCTTTCCCTGAAGACTTTTCCCACTACTTAGATTCGTTCACCGGATTTCCGTAATGTTTGAGGGTTGTGAGTTTTATTAATGTGACTTGATTACTTAGATGTGAGGATTTAATAAGTGCACAGTACTTCTTTTGATATCCTCAAGTGTCAGACTAAGCTGCGAGGGGTAAAGCATACACAGTAAAGGCAAAATGTTTGTTCCTTTTTTTTAAATTGTGAACAAGAGCCATTGTAGCAACCCTCCGAGAGAGAGCACTCTTGATCCGCCTTATGGCGAGATTCAAAAGATTTATAAAAACAAAGCAAAAGCTGCTAAAGTAAAAGAAATAAAACTAAACAAAAAAAACTTTCCGATAGAGAGCACTCTTGATCCACCTTTCAGTGAGATTCAAGAGATTTTATGTTCTTTTTGTTTTAACAATTTATATAAAAACAAGAAAACTAATCTAAGACAAAAAGGTAAAACCTCTCTGATAGAGAGTGCTCTTGATCCACTTTTCAGTGAGATTCAAGAGACTTTGGTTTCTTTTATTTTTTAACAATTTATACGAAATAAGAAAGATGAAGCAAAACTATATTAGAAAACTTTTATAAAAGCAATAAGACTAACTTTTCCTATTCTACTTTAAGAAATTATTATGCAGGTATAAAGCAAAGAAAATGGACAATGGATGATACAGGCTTCCCCCAAATGGGGGAAGTGGGGTGTGGGAGCCTTTATCCCACTTCCTCTTTATTAATTTTTTTACATCGCTATGATGTTTTTGTCTTTTCTTGAAAGCATAAGGTGAGAAAGGGGAATGAAAGAAGAGGGAAGTGTTTTTTTTTTGCTCTTTGTCCGCTTCTAGCCTTTGGGCTTTTTTGATTTTCCTGAAAATAAGAGCTTTAAACACTTACTTATTAAGAATTAGTCCAAAATAAAAAATAAACAAAAGAACAAACAGAGATCTAAAACTAAGCTCTAAAAGAAACTAAGTTTCTAAGATGAAAGAGAAGAAATCAAACAAAGGAAGAAGCTATGAATCGAGAGAATAAAAAGGCAAAAAGAAGGCTGCAAAAAGAGGTGAAAGAGGGATACAAAAAGAGGTGAAAGAGGGCTGCAAAAAGAGGGCAGCAAACAATGAAAAGAGAGGAAGAAGGTTTGGAGAAAAATAGGATTTGAAATCCAAACCTTGCTTAACCAAATTTAAGGATTTAAAAATTTACTTCAAAGATGAATAAAAGAATGGAACCACTTAGACCTTTGGATGTTTAGAACAAACTTGGATCTCGTGTAGCAAATAATTATTGAACTTTGTACTTGGCTCCAAGAAAAGGAGATGCAAACTAGCTCAACCTTTAACTTGGTAGGATGGATTGACCTACAGACAAAAACTCATACACTTGCCAATAAAGGGATTAGATCATGTACCATTCACAAATTGAAATCAAAAGCAACATGAAATACAATTGAATAAGACAATGCTCTTTTAGATCTCAAAGAGTAAATCAGTAAACAGATAAATTGAAACTACAAATATCTATTCATATGTGTTTGAAAAAGCCTTCTAAAGCATAGATTAATAACCCCAAATTGGCAAAGCAAGAGAGTTAAAATAATATCACCTCATCCATCAAGCACATGCATCCAAATAACAAAACCACATGAGCCTCCAAAGCCTTTCTTTATTTCAATGGTTGCATGAAAGCAACAAGCATTTACACAAAGTTTCAGCAGAGGTTCTCTGCAAAATGATCCACCCTTGGAGAGGAAGAAGAGACCCCTATTTATACAAAATGGAAAGAGCCATGCAACCCTAGCAAATGCATGAAGGAGGAGCGGAACCACCCAGCAGCTGTAGTTCATTGCATTGATCTGGAGATGAACTGGACTCCGGTAGTTGAGACTGGGGTGAGGTGGCCTCCACCTAGGCAAGGCACCCACCCAGTCTCTTTGGAATTATCAACCAACCCATAAAAATGTGCCACAAGAGGGATTTCACCCATGCTAGGTTAGGAGGCGCAAATCCCAAGGAGGAGTTAGCAATAGTGCTTCGATACTAACTTAGATCAGTTGGGTGGTGATTGGAATCTTTCCTGGATGCTCTTTGCCATGTCATTTAGTTCTTTACTTTATTCAATTTGGTTTATTTTGGAGAGTTTTTGATTTATCTCCATTTAAAATTTTTTTGATTATTTTAATTAAATATTCCTCATTTATTAATTTTGAGGAAATATTTAATTAAGGGCAGAATAATCATCAGAAACTTAGGATAAGTGGGTCTAGGGGTTAAATGAGTGTTTTGGCTTCGAAAACAAGCACTCATTTGCCAAAATCCACCCCCAAACCACTTAATTATTACATTTTGAAAATTTTCAATTAAACCATAGGAAAAATGGCTTAATTAATTGAAAAATTTAATTATTTAAAAAAAATAAAAAATAAAAACTCGAGGATGTCCGCTAATTTTTTTTTCGAACAATGTTTTAACACACCTGGGGACCTAGGAAATGACCATAGGACATACCAATAGTGTCTAGTAGGTTCATATTTTATAGTTGGACTCTAATAACCCCCCAAGGCCTAACTGCCAAATTCAGGCATTCCAGCTTTGGAGATAGCAAGAGAAAAACTCATTGATTATTACTTAGCTAGGCAAAGAATAATTGACAAGGGAAAAAACTCCTTGGAATACGTTATTTGATTGTTAAGTCTAAGGGAACCGAGCCACTCAAGACCCCCCCATTAGCACACTTTATCACAAACCCCATGGGGTATGGTCATTTCGGTAAAAGAAAAGAAAAGGCTAGCCCAAACAGGTTAACTCTGGAACACACTGAACTTCTGAACTCTGGAAATGAACATGCATCATGTTCAATAACTGGCTGCTCAATAGAAAGTTCAACTATTGTACAAAATAGTTGGTAACAGTATCTAAAGTATATTTAAATTCCTAAGTCTAGATCTCGTTGAATAATTAAAGTTCTTTAAATTTTTAGATCTAGCTCTCTTTTCGCAAGTTCAAAGTTGAAATTCAAAAGTACTTGGTTAAGAGGTTTAATTAGCTTTCATTTCATTCATTTGGCATATAGTGGTTGAGATTTGCTTGCCAATCTTTTCAAGAAGGCAAGCAAAGATCCTAAGAAGGTAAGCTTCCTAGCTTGCATTACTTAGTCATTTTCAGCTAGTTTTACTTAGAAATTTTAGACTTTCTTTCTGTAGATTTTCCCAAGACATTTTTGAAGTGTCTTTGGGTGTTGTTACCACCTAAGTTGTACTTGGTGGATTTTTCAAGCGAGTCGACAGGGTTTAAACAAGCACACTTGTTCATGATCAGAGTTCAGAAGTCTGCCAGGCTTTTTCTGGGAGTTTATTCGAAATTTTTGTAAACACATGTTCATAACCCCTTGGGGAAATTGTAAAAAATGTGCTAGCATGATAATTTTTATAAAAGGCTCGGCTTGCTAGACTTAAGCATCAAGCCGACTAGCCCAGAGTGTTTTTTCCCTTGGGTATTATTGGTTGTTGAACAAACGACTAATAATTTCAGAGTTTTTCACTCACACCTCCAAAGTTGGGGTACTTGTCTTGGTGGTTAGGCCTTAGGAGGTTATTAGAGCCTTCGTGTCAGTGTTTTTCAACATGCTAGGCATTCAAATTGAGTCCTATGGACATGTGCTTTCCCTCCCTAAAGTTTCGTCCTTTTTTGAGAAGATTTATTTATTTTTTTCCGCAAAATTAGGCCATTTTTTAATGGTTTAATTAAAAAATTTCAAAATGTAATAAAATTCAAATGTGGAGTCCGTTTTTGGCGTGGGGATGTTCGTTTTCACACTCAGAGCATCCTCTTTACCCCAGGGACCACTTCTCATATCAGTTACGCGACCGAAGCACCCCGTGGAGCATTATTTAGCTAAAGATGCATCAAAATGGCATTTTAATGCTAAAGTACGACATTTTGAAAATAAAGTCAAAGATTTGAAAAGTGAAAAATTAAAATATTATTGTATGGGGTGACATGGCATCGGTCCCCCATTAAACTTACAATCCTCTCTAACATGAGTTTGTTTAAAAATATCAAACTTTGGTTTAAAAAGGGATCATGTTATTTAGTGACTGAGCATAACCATTTTGGATATTGATCTATCCCACCAGGAAGTAGTAAAGACATACAACCGAACTTCTACAGTAGGGAGAATTCATGACGGCTGAGTATGATCTTTTGCTCCTCCTCATCTGAACCTAGTGCATACCATAGCTCAGCTAGGGCTTACCCTAGCACTTAATAGTCTTGCTAGGACTTACTTTAGGCCATCCAAATTTCGGTGGAGAGGTTTTACCAGCATGAACAGTCTGAGTTTAAGACATGTGTTTGGGGTTTATTGTGGAGCTGCTAGTGAAGTCTTCTTCTACAGATCAGAGGTCTCTACCTTTCAACATACCAGTCCAAGCTTGAAGGGAGTCTACCAACACTTTCTCACACAGTCCAAATTTAACTTTTCCACAGTCTCGAACTTGTAAAGATAGTCCAAGCCTGAGGGAGTTCGAATTGTATGTTGGTGTTTCCATAGTCTGAGTTGAGCATGGAGTAGGGTTCCTCCTCAATATTTACACAAACCAAGTATTGACACATATACACACAGTTCTGGAATATGTCATGATTAAGGGCTCTTCTAAGCAGACAAAGATCCAAGGTTTTTGGACTTGATTGGGGATATACACAGTCCCGGTTTTAATATGGGAAGGGTTTCTTCCTAGCAGACAAACCACCGGGATACTACCATGAATACACATCATACTACATAGTCCGAGGTTTGAAGTAAACATATTTCAAAGGTGAGGTGAACTCTACTAATGTATACATGGTCCCAAGCTTGACAAGATGAAAGTATATTGGTTTTTGAGGTTCATTGCAGCACATACACAGTTCAGCATATACTTTCCACAGTCAACTCTTGCAGCAGTGTCTTGGAGAGGTTTTCTACAAACATACACACATTCCAGGTATAAGATCTATACAGTGACAGGTTTTGAAGAAGAGTAAGATCTTCTACAACAGATCAATACAGCCCAGGTGAGAAGTCTGAAGGACTTTGTACAAGGTATGTTTGAAATGTATGATGATAAACCCTATGATGATTGATGGTGCATGCTATACACTCTGCTATAGTTTGCATAGTTGAAGTTTGATCAAGATAAACCCTGCACATGTATGTATGAATGATGACACTGTTTTGATGCCTATCTACTGATGATGATGATGCATGCCATGCGATGATATTTGCTGCTGATGATGATGAGGCTTATGCCCTAGTGTGATGAAGTAAACAATAGTGTTGATGAGCAGACCAAGCAGTGTTACAACAGAGTCGATGTGATGAGCAGAGATGATGAGTAGCGTTGATGATGAACAACGTTGATGATGAACAAAGATGATGAGTAGCGTTGATGATGAGAAGATGAGCATGAGCAGAGATAGTTGAACAGCAGATTGATGACAATGAGTGATTGGCATCAAGCTTGCAAGTAGTGACTTGCACTTGAGGATTGGACTCCTCAACCATTTTTAGTTGGAGCTACGAAAACCAGGGTGGGTCTTGTTTTAGAGTTGGTGCTGATTATAATCGAGAAGATTGTTGTCTTCCATGTATAATAAATAAAGATCAAATTACAAACATTCCTGTGTCTCTTTGATGTGATGTTTATGCTTATGTAATATGACTTATGGTTGACATTAGATGCATATGATTATGTGATATAATTTGATTGAATAAAAGAAGGTAAAAAGTTTATAAATTGCTCTCACACTGATTCACCCCCCTCTCAGTGTGGCCATTGTGTCCAACAATAATCTCAGTAGGGTAAGAAATTTTTTGCTTGATTATTTCTTACTAATGAGTTGCATTAGATTTCCTGAACGTATATGTTATTTTTGTTTAAATGCATGTTTTTCGGGTTTCTTTTGTAGTTAACACCCATGTCTTTGTGCAAGAATTGAAATAAGCGTGAAGGTTAGCAAGATAGAGGATCGCGAAATTGCGCAGGGGGCATAACATAGGGCGGTTGAGATTTCTCGCCGGAGAAATCTATGTCCGTGGTTTATTTATCACAGCCAAAGGTACGAGGAGGAAAAGGATCGGTGCAGGTGTGAGGCTAGCATTATAAATACAGCCTCAATTGATGAGGAAAGGGTTGGAACTTTCGTTCAAAAAGCATTCTGCTCTTGGTTTTCGCATCTCTGTAAACTCTCTTGGAAGTGTTAATGAGAAACATTCTTCTACGTTTCTAAGATTCGTCATGGTGTTCTACATTCAGTTTGTTTTCCTGTTGCCTCATGTTCATTTTTGTGATTTTTTGTTAATGCGCTCTAGTTGCATATGAGGAATTCATTTCATTAAGCGCTCCTTGTATCAAACGCTGCATTTGTTATGTGTTTATGATGACTGTTATAGAATTCACTCTTTATTAAGTGCTCTGTATCAGTTATTAGCCTTTACTGTTGTTGCTGCTAAAGGTGGTGCAAGAGATTCACCCTCAGATAGGTGCCTCTCGTCTCATTGGGCTTCTTCCTTTTTCTCCTTTCACCCTTTAAAGATGTTTGACTATTTGTGACACCTACTTTGCCTCAAAGTACAAAAGAAATTCCCCTCATTTTCACTGTAATACCCTTGATGGATTTAGGATTTGGCTCCATTGCCCAATGACTCTGCCTGTCTGTTTGTTTTACCATCTTCATATCTGCAAACACCTCGTTCCCATCAGAATCTAGCCTTCTGACTGCTCGACTAAAGCTAAATGTATATGTGAATTTGTTTCTGTGACAAAGAGAGAGCCCTCTCTGACTGTAAGGCTAGACTACAGTCTAAAGGTTGGTCGAAATGATTACCCCCGTGACTTCCTACCACAACCATAGGAAAATTACAGGGTGATAAGAGGAGGTTTGGCAAGAGGCTGGACATATTTTCCTGGGACAGGGAAAGTATGCAGTTGATATTCCTAGGAGATTTCAGATGGAGGATTGCAGGCCGATGTCTACACCGATGGTCACCAACTGGAAGAAGCTTCATGCTTCTGAGGGAGAGTTGGTGGATCGTACACTATATCATCAGCTCATTGGTTCTTTGATGTATTTGGTCAACTCTCGGCCATATTTGTGTTTTGCGGTGAACACTCTTAGTCAATTCATGGTTGAGCCTAGGAGGGTGCACTGGATAGCCGCAAAACATGTGTTGCATTACCTTGCAGGGACAATGGAGTATGGTCTAGACTATAGGAGATTGGATGGGATCAGATTGATTGGCTTCACCGCTTCAGATTGGGCATGTAGTGTGGCAGACCGAAAGAGCACTTCTGGATGTTGTTTCAGTTTGGGCATGTAGTATGGCAGACCAAAAGAGCACTTCTAGATCTTGTTTCAGTTTGGGCTTGGCAGCAGTGTCATGGTTCCGTCGGAAGCAAAAGTCTATTGCTTTGAGTTCTGCAGAGGCTAAGTTTATGGCAGCTAGTCAGGCTAGTTGCGAGGCGCTGTGGCTTCGCAAGTTGCTGGTGGATTTATTTGATCAGGAGCTGAGGCCTATGTTGATTTACTGTGACAATCAGAGTTGCATTGTAATGTCCTCTTCCTTTTAGGCCTTGAAGCCCATACCGCTAACCTATGTGATTCCTGTGGGTTCGAGCGGTTACTGATAGCTAGGGAATCAGATCAGGACTGAT
>LPNX011072789.1:281870-323534 GCA_001517045.1 Pseudotsuga menziesii
TCTCTCAGTTTCCTTCAGAAACTCAAGCACCAGTCTTATCACCAGCTACATAATCCGGCACTCCGCGATTATCAGCTCCATCTGAGCTCATCCGAAGGAGTTATCAGCATTTCCGGACCACCAGGGGCGTGAGCAGCTGCCTCATAGAACCAAGACGCTATCCTACTTAGAGGGTTCAGAACTGCAGTATATTCCAGCCAATCTCTCCGGCACAGCAAGGCTATCAGCCCTGCAAATCGAAGGATCCATCGGACACCTCCTTCCTTGAGGGCGTCACCTTTTTCTCTGGTTGGGCGTATTGCTTCTGGGGCATTCACCGGAGGCAGGAGAGATCAGTTCCTCTCCGATCCAGTTCTCAATGCTTGCAGACTTTATCTGAAGCAATCCAGCTCGTTATCAGTGGTAAGTGTGCATTCTATCTCACAAACCCTAACCCTAATTTTTCCTATAAAATAGGGATTTTTGCCTAGCAGTTTGTAAGTCCAGTTGTATCCGCATAATTGTTTAGAAATAGAAAATATCGGGATTTGGGATATTACATACATCCAGCTCTTTGAGAATCCAGTTTTTCATCACCGGTCAAAGGCAAATTGAGATCAGGTATCATTTCATTTGAGATTATGTTCAGAGAGGTGCAGTGACATTGCAGTATATTTCCATTGATGAGCAGGTTGCAGATATTCTGACGAAATCTTTGGGTAGGGGCAAGTTTGTCTTCTTCAGAGACAAGTTGGGAGTGGTGCAAAACACCTTCCTCGGTAAGAGAGAGTGTTGATTTTTGTACCTAGGAAAGTTTTCCCCTAGGTGACTTTTGCCTTAGTCACTTAAAAGGGGGAAATAAAGTGACCCTTGACTTAAATGACTTCAGATGAGCATTTAATTTGACTTTAGAGAATAAGGTCATTTTTTGGAAAATTTAAGTGAGGTGAGTGAAATTAATTTTATATGAGATTTAATGAGCATTTAATCTCATCCACTCATCTTATCCAATCTCCACCGTTGGATTAGAAGACCCTTCACTTACCTCGGGTTTTCACCAAAAAGGCAAGGAAAGGCAAAACACTTTCACTTTTGCATTTTCGAGAAGAGAGTAAAGGAGAAGAGTGAAGAGAGAGAGAGAAGAGGCACGAACTTCGAGGCAACACGATTTTCCAGGCAACACGAATTTCGAGATGACACAGATTTTGAAGTAAAGGGATTTAGTTCAACACACATCCTGAGGTGACTGTACAACACAGATTTTGGGGCATGAGTTTCGAGGAAATTCTGGGCATAAATCTAGAGAAGGTTGGCATAGAAAATGAGGCTGTACTCTGCACAGAAATTGAGGCCGTACTCAGGCACGATTTTCAAGGTTTGTACAATCTGTACAGACTGTACCTTTTGCACATAAATCGAGGTTTGATTTTTGCACAGTTTTTGAGGCCGTGGGCACTAAAAACGAGGTTCTGTTTTGGCACAGAAATCAAGGAAGCATTTGGCACGAATTTCGAGGAGGTTCAAGGTGCATTTATTGCAGTGGAGATAAGTTGTATTTTTGCTATACTTGTTGTTCTATATTTTGCTGAAGAAATAAAAATCTCTCTCCTAACAGGTTTTCCCCTTGTGGGTTTTTCCTGGGCAAGTTTGCCAAAAATATTCGAGTCTGAAATTAATGGTGTGGATTTATTATTTTACTTTCTGTCATTAAATGTGAGGTTGAACAGTGTTTTTATTTGTTTGAAATATTGTGCAATTTCCAGCCTTCATTAAATTTGGGTTGGGCATTAAACATTGGAAATTTTGACATTGAAATTGGTGGCTGAAAACTGAGAAAAACTTTCAATAAAGTGAATAGCTGTGGAGTCTAATTAAGTGTTCTTTTAATACATTAGTGCTATAGACCTAAGTTGCCAAGAAACGTGGGTATGAAGACAAGTACTGGTACGTGGACGGGGACGCCACTTTTTGAAATAGGGTACTTGGGTACGTCGGGGGTACTATATATATATATCCTAAAAAACTAAAACATGTCACAGTCGCAAGCATATTTCAGATTTCTTATAAATTATGAATCATGATTCATAATTCAATGATTCATTGAACAATGAACATTCACATTGAAAATTTGAAACATAAAGTTTGATAAATCATAGTGGATATCAAGTGGAAGATTGGTAGCTATATAATTAATAATATTATAAGTCCATGAGTCCATTGTCATACTACATTCAAAATTTGTTTAATGACATTTCCAGACATGAAATAGACAGTTCAAAACAATAAACAATGAACAAGGTAGTCGATGTGGCTTCCTCAATCGATGTCATCAACATCCTTAAAATCAATGTCATCAACATCTCTAAGTTCCTCTGTCAATGAGCTCTCTAGATAGGCATCATGCTAAAGTTGAGGCTCTTGCTTATCAATAGTAACAGGAGGTAGTGTTTTAACTTTTATTATTAAATTATTTCATTAAATAGGCGGTTTTTCTTCCTCAACACCTGCAGATTTTACTTTTGCTGAGTCGGCAATACCCTCATAGTTTCCAAACATGGGGTTTGTCTTAGCATTTAGCATGTAAGTACCTCTTTTTTTTATAACGGTGTCTCTGGTACGTGGAGTATGTTAATGTACGGTAGGGGACGTACCTTAAAAGTAACCAAGTACCCGGTATAGGTATTGGTACAGGCACGTGTACTTTACCCTTGGGTACAATTACCTATGCTACACAACTATATATTAATCTCAAATGTAGGTCTTGTTACCTCAAAAACTAGCACTCTTCGATGATCGAAGGTAGGTGGACCCAAATGAAATATGTGGTCCCAAATTAGATAAGTGGACCCAGTGGACCTAGTTTTATGATTGACAACTCTTTGAGGAGGTACACCCAATGTCATCTCAATGTAACCCCCTTCCTCTTTCGACCCTCCTCCTTGTGTCATGGGAGGCTCCCCAAAATGAGGTAAGGATAGACCTGTAAGAACCACAATAGAAAGCACTTCTATTCCTACAAGACCTTCCCACCGTTAGTAGACCAGTTCCTTATGGAGTCAATGGAAGATATGTACAATAAACCCTTTGAATTGGAAGGTCAAGAGAAATGATGAATATGTAATTGATTATGTTATTTTCTGCAGTAAAAATCAGCAAGATAAAACATGAGATATCTCTGAAACCAACTATTGAAATTACGCAAATCTTACCTCCCAGGTAGTGTTGCAAATATCTTCGATTTTTTCCAAGTTTTTCTTGTTGCATATCTGTTTGATATTTTCATAATTCAAGTCTAAATCTATTTTTGATGATATTTTCGATAATTCCTGATATTTTCCCCAATATTCCCAATAAGTTTCTTTCTAGACCCTCGGTGATATATTCCCTAACACGATATTTGCAACATTGCTCCTGGAAATCAACTAGATAGGGTGCATCAATTCCTCCGTGGGGCCCCCTCTTTTGGTGGATGAAAGATGTGTTTTGGATCTGATTTATACTTCAGACCTGCAATATGCTGCAGTCAAGGTGAACCATAAATATTTAGTGTCTCAAATCCCCTTAAGGTCACTCTGGGTGATCTAGGATTTGTACCAATTTTCCTCAAACCCCTAGGGTTTGCCTTTTCCTTTGAAATGGACTTGCAAAAACACAATAACCATATATGCAACAAACTCTAAAGGCTGATATCGCCTATCCCTAGGATGATGTCACCTCCTTCAAGGCACTTTTAGGGCTAAAATTTGACCATTTTGCAATATTATTCAAACACTGTGGGCTGGTCGGCTTGATGTTTAGGTATAGGAAGCCGAGTGTTTTATAAAATTGACCATGCTAGCACACTTTTACAATTTCGCCAAGGGGGTATGAACATGTGTTACAAACAATTTTAAACAGACTCCCAGAAAAATCCTGGTGGAGTTTTGAACTCTGAAGAATGAACAAGTATACTTGTTCCACTTCGCTGGCTCGCTTGAAAAATCCACCAAGTACAACTTAGGTGGTAACAGGAGTTAAATCAAGTAAACTTAACTAAAACTATATGACATTCAATCATGCAATGTGCAACAATTTTACGATAGTCAAGCCTTTTACAAGTGATGTACGCAAAGTTAAAAAATGTAACAAATATATCTCACAAACTCAGTGCCTTATCTTTTGGGATTTTAAGAAATCGATAAACAATGCTTGTTAATGAATTACACAAGATAGACAAAGAAATTTTAATGAAATGATTTCCACAATCCTCATAATATTCAAAGAAATAACTTGATCATAAAAGATAACTCAACTTGAATGAAATACATTGTGAACTTGAAAAATAACTTGCTCTGAAAAAGTAAATAACTTGAATTGAAAATGCTTTGAAAGCAAATGCAAGAAATAAACGATTGAGAGCAATGTTTTGCAAATGGTCCTGTAATTTTTAATTAATTTTAGGTCTCACTTTAGCTTAGGGAATTAATATTTGTGACAAGGAGAGGAAAATCTAACTAATGTGTCTACTCCAAACACTTATCTCTTTCAATTTTTGGTTGGCTTTCTTATGCCTCTCGCAGGATTTCTTATTATTGGAAGAATATTTTGTACCTAGAATGCCCAAATCATAGCCATCACCATTGTCTTAGAAATTGGCATGTGTTACATGTTTTTTGATTAGTTGACTACATTCCTAGGTGTGTTTATAAATAATTGCAGATTGGATGTTTCATTCTATTTGGCTGGAGTAAAACAGTGCTTCTTTTGTTTAATGCAGGCCTCCAGAAGTAATCAGGCTGCAAGGGTTGCAAGTCTTAGGAAGACTTTTGATTGGAATTCCTACTGAGAAAAAGGGCATGCGGTTATTTGCTCTTGGAGCCTCAAGTGCAAAATCTCCCTTTGAGAATCAATGGAGAGAGAAGTTAAAATTGGAGATTATTTTTGCTGTGATTGCAGATAGACTCTTAACATTTCCTTTCACAGACTCTCTTTGTGCTACCCTCTTTGATGTCCTTTTAGGTGGTGCTAGCCCTAAGCAGGTAGCTTGTTAAGACTCATCAATGGCTATTCCATGTTTTAACTTAGTTATAATAAACTAGAGAATTTTGAGATCTTGTTTTTCTTTGAAATTTCTAAAGATGCGATATGATTTCGGTTTATTTTAACATTTGGGTGAGGAACATATAGTGACCTGTCTACATTGGGAAATCAAGGGTACAAAACATAAGTTTTATATTAAAAATTGCATTTTCCTTTTTTTGGTCAGGTTCTGCAGAAATCCCATCATGAAGAATTGCAAAGTGACAAGAAAAATTCAACCAATGGGCCTTCTGCACATTTTGCCCTGCCTCAAATTTTACAAGTTTTGTTCAAATTTATGTTAAATTGTGAAGACTTTGGAACAAGGGAACAAATATTGAGGGATCTCCAAAAGTTGCTTGAAGCTAATCAGTCAAACAATGACTGCTTGATTTCCGTATGCATTTTCCTCAACCTCCACCCAGAGCAAAGAGTAAAGAATATATAATAAATAAACAGAAATTAAAAGTTTATACAAAAGCAGGGTTTTTAAAGAACTCATCTTTATTCCCGACTATTTATGTGGATTTTTTGACAGGAGCATGGATGGCAGACCTGGTTTTTGTCACTTTTGTCTGATGTCCAATTGAAGAAACATGATATTCTTGATCTCCTTGATTCTAATGCTACTAAAGCTAATGAGGAAATACTAATAAGAAGTATATTTTGCATTGTCCATTGCCACTGCATATTTGCTGTAAAAGGTGGATGGCGTCATGTTGAACAGACAGTGAATTTACTTCTCTTGAATTTGGAACAGGTAAATTTGTTATTTTTATCTTATTAATATTATCTGTTAGTAACCTTTTTCTTTGTTATAACTAAAATGGCATGTATTTTCCTACATTTCATTGGTAGATTCTGGTTATGCTCTCTTGATGTTGGCTGCATAAAGTTGGCATACTTTTGCTGTTTACCTGAAATGGTACTCATTATTAACAAGCTAATTTTCACAAAATTACTGTTTCTCAGGGACAACTTTCCAGAAGAATACTTCTGCATGAGCTGCTTGACGACTTGGTACAAGGATTAATCGACATAGCCTCAAAGCAGAATATACTGTCTGTCCAGCCTTGTCGTGATAATACTCTATATCTTTTAACACTGCTTGACGAGACACTAATCAGAGACACACTCTCTTCCCTACCAGTATGTCCTAACCCTTGTGTAGAATTGTCTATAGTCATTTTATGTCAAGAGGTATCATGAATGCAAGGTTCATGCAATGTGGTTTTTCTATACATTTACATTTGAAAGGATGGAAATTTATATTTTCAGTTCGTTTCCTACTGTATATTGCAAACTTGAAATAAGCTGCTGTGTCTAAGTCTGGTCCCCCAATGCAATTCATAAATGTTGGTTTTTAATATCATCTGGGTTTAAAAAAAGGATTGGTGTAGGATAATTTTTTCCATATTGGGCTTTGTTCATGTGTCCGCTGTCTATTGTAATGTTTCTTTAACACATTTACAATGATAGATGTTTCCTGTTTTTGATGTATTTATTACTTACTATATGTTGTACATTTGTAATGTTGACATCAAATATTCACTTTTTTGTAAATTTGCTCATAACTGTTTTATGCTGTCTTCATTTGTGCAGTTTCCTCGCAGCATTTTGTCTGAAGAACTGGTGGACGACTTCAGTTCATCTGAAAGTTATAATGAATCCACAGGGATAAGTGAACTATCTGCTGATGACTCAAGTGGAATTTCTGATGGCAGGTTCATTTTCAGTTCACCTTTTGTTTTTCAGTTTAGTTATATTCTTTTAACAAAAGTGATGTATACTTACATCATTTCCCCTAGAGTGTATCATACATGCTCCGAGGTAAATGGTGGTCAGCTACGAAAACATCACCCTTAAAGAGCCTCTAGTTTTTGACCATGGCTTTGTTCATTGTGTGCTCACCCTTAAACTCCCTTGAAGGTGGACATGTTTCTATGATGGATGGTTTGGGGATTGCTGCCACACGATTTGACGATCTAAGTGTTGGCAGAGACTTACGATTGTCAGACCAGTCGAACCTCCGGATTTTGCCCCAAAGTGTCACATGGTTAGGGTCCCTTCTTTTTAGGTTTTCCAGTTCCACCAAGGCAGACCCAGACTAACCACGAGAGGTGTCCCTAGCCAAACTTTCCTATAGTGTTCTATGGGGACACATCCCCTAGTGTCGGGGGCACTCCCCCCTCATTTCCCATGCTTCAGGGGCTTGGGGACTCCTTGGAAACATTTCCCATGTCCCCCTTTTCTTGAAACTCAAGGAAACACATAGGGAACTACCTGGAGATGTGGGGGGCTTTTGGGTGCCCCCTTAGGAAAAGGGGGACGCCAAGACGCCTCCGCATGATTTTCAATTTTATTTTTCATAACTTAAAAAAACAAAAACCTAAAAGCTACCCCACCCAATGTAATATCCCAACTGATATTCTATTGTGTTTTGATAATATGTTTGTTGTTTTGGTGCTTCAGTTCTGCTAGAAAGATAAATAAAATGTGCATGCAAAACAGTGTCGTGCCAAAAGGCTCTATAAAATAGCTGATTTGGAGAAATAATAGGAAAAATACTTTCAGTGAGAGAAGGTACACATACCAATAATGATAGTGTTGATAGTCCGTTAATATATAGGAGGCATGCAAGTCATGCAAGTGAGATAAAGAAGATACAGTGCTCCTCTCCAGCAGTTGACGCCCAACTGAGAAAACGTCCTTCTTCTGTTGTTCTTGACGTTTTTGAGGCAAGGATGGTCCGTTGCTGCTGAAACTTGGTAGAGATGATGGTATTAGTCCTCCAAAGAGATAAGGAGACACATGAAAAAGTTTTCTCCTCTAGGTACCCTACCGAATTGATCTGTGCTAAATGGGTGACGGCCTCTTCTATCCTTGTTTTGCTGGTGAATGCTCCGGATGTGCCAGGAATGGAATGACAATCACCCTGTATAGTAGTGTGCTCCTGTTGAGAAGAATGATGGAAGCATGTAGAGGATTTACCGAGTTTCTGAGATCTAACGAACAGTTCTGGGATTTCCAGTTGTTTCCCCCAGCAACAAAACGTGAACCTGCAATAAGCTCTCTCTCCGCCTGCTGGATTGCTGAATCACGAATGAAGAAGATGATGAATAGCTGATGATAGACCTGGATGATCTATCCGAAAGCGATTATGGCAGATAACTTTCACTGTCGAAACCACTTGTTAGTTGAAGACCTTTGTCTCCAACCTCAACTTGTTGCCACTGCACCTGTTGTTGCTGCTTTGGAAACCAAACTCAATAATAATAATCATGGATGATCCTTTTGGTTGAATGACCCTTCTTATATAGCTTTAGCATGTACTTTTAGGGTTTGCATGCCACTTTTAGGGTTTGCACTTTACTTTTTGCATGCATGCAATTCTAATTTCTCGTTGACTTTAAGCCTGAAGAAATAAGTCTTTCTTTACCATACTGATGACTTAATACTAAATGAATGCTCTGCTTTGCTCCTGGTATTATCTGTCCTCAGTCAATTTCCTTTTCCTGTAGTACCCACTTGAACCTGTGGGAATTAAATAGGTTAGTGGGTTTTTTTTATGCTTAAGTAGAAGAGGACATTACAGTCCTCCCCGCTTGGAATTGCTTGTCAAGCAACTGCAAACTAGGATGTTGCAATACCTGTTCACCCTCCCATCTGGCGTCTTCAATAGGCAATTCCTTCCATTTTACCAGATATTCCTGAATTACCCTGTTTCGGAGTTTCCTTTCTTGAACCTCTATATTTCTCTCTGGAATCCGTACTAGAATCCCTTCATCATCTAAGGGAGGAAGTTCAGTGGATTGAGCAATCTGTTGCCCTATTGTTTTCTTGAGATTCGATACATGAAATACATTATGAATTTTACTTTCTTCTGGAAGCTCTAGTTCATAAGCTACCTCTCCAACCTTTTTGACTACTTTGTAAAGACCATAGAAGCGAGGTTTTTTCTTCTCTGCCCCTTTTTTCTTGAGTGAAGGTTGTCTGTAAGGTTGTAGCCATAAGTATACCAAATCTCCTACCTCAAAACTACGCTCGATTCTGTGTTTGTCTGTGTATAACTTCTGTTGGTTTTGAGCTCCTTGTAGATTCTCTTTTAGAACTTTAAGAATATCTCGACTGTCCTGTGCCCAATCTTTTGCCTTAGGTGCTCTGTTATCTCTGAAGACTAAATCTGCAAAATTTAGTGCCTCGTAGCCATATAGATATTTGAAAGGACTCATCCTAATAGACACATGGTGAGTGGTATTATAGCAATACTCCCCTAGGTGTAGACATTTAATCCATGTCCTCTGTTGCCGTGCTACATAATTTCTCAAATATCCCTCAATCTATTTGTTGACTATCTCTGTCTGCCCATCGCTTTGAGGGTGATAACTTGTACTAGTAGCTAATTCGGTCCCCACTAATCCGAAGAGCTCCTGCCAGAAGGAACTGGTGAATTTACTGTCACGGTCATTGACAATGGTTTTAGGTAGTCCATGTAGTCTGAAAACTTCTCTGAAAAAACAAGTATGGTACCTATGATGCCGAATAGTTTGAAGAAATAGCAAAGAAGTGGGCAAATTTTGTCAACCTTTCCACTACCACGTATAAGCAATCTCCTCCCTGTACCTTAGGTAAACCCGTAATGAAGTCCATTGTGATGTTCTCCCATTTCTACTCCGGTATAGGTAATGGATGAAGTAACCTTGCCGAATGAGTGTGTTCGATTTTATTCTGTTAGCACATACTGCACTCCCGGACATGCTGTATTACATTTTCCTTGAGGCCTTTCCATGAGAACCTCTCTCTAATCTGTCTATAATTTTTCAAGAACCCCTAATGCCCTGATAATGCTGAATCATGCGAGGCCTGCAAAGCCTTTTTCTTCAAAGCTGATTTGGGAACAAGGTCTATCCGATTATTGTAGTAAATGATGTCGTCGATTACCCTGTACCTGCTATCTTGTATTTGTCCGTCTAACAACTTATAAGCAAATTTATTTTTTGAATATTCAACCAAGAGATGAGACCTCCAATCGATAGATATACTCATGAGGGATAATGTGGTTGGTCATCTTGATAAAGCATCAACTGCAATATTGTTCTTTCACTTATTGTATTCTATTACAAATTCATATGCCTGTACCTTACTGACCCATTTTTGTTGATGTTCATTCAACTTTTTTTGTTTTAGGAAGTATTTGAGACTGTTGTTATATGTCTTAATTTTAAACTTGCTTCCCACCAAATACTGCCTGAATTTTGTTAAGGCGTGTAAGATTGCTAGCATTTCCTTATCATATATAGAGTAGTGGCGTTCATAATCTTTAATTTTCTGGCTTTCAAATGCAATCGGGTGATGGTTTTGCATCAATACCACCCCTAGTCCCTCTCCTGAAGCATCACACTCGACTATGAATGGCTGGGAGAAATCGGGTAGTGCCAAAACAGGACAAGAACTCATAATTTTTTTCATTTTTTCAAAGGTGTGTTGTGCCCCTTCTATCCAGCTGAATGCCCCTTTCTTTGTAAGATCTGTGAGTGGTGCAGTCAATTGAGAAAACCCTTTTACGTACCTCCTGTAATAAGTGCAAAGGCCCAAAAATCCCTTCAATGCTGTTACATTTTTGGGTGTAGGCCAATCCAAGATAGCTTTAATCTTTTCAATGTGAACTTGTACTCCCTCTGTGCTTATTATATGCCCTAGATATAACATCTCCTGCATACCAATCTCTCATTTAGACTTTTTTGCGTAAAGAGACTGTTCTTCCAGAATCGCCAGTACCCCATCCAGGTGTCTCAAATGCTCCTCCCAAGTTTTATTGTAAATTAAAATGTCATCAAAGAACACACGGAAAATTTTTCGCAACTGAGCCTTGAAGGCGTGGTTCATGCAAGATTGGAAAGTTTCCGGGGCGTTGGTGAGTCCAAAAGGCATGACTAAGAACTCATAATGACCATAGTGGCAACAAAAAGCTATTTTTGAAATATCTTGATCCCTCACTCGGATCTGATGATACCTTGATCGGAGATCAATCTTTGAGAAGTATTTGGCCCCTGTAATTCATCCATCAATTCATCAATTCTGGGAATGGGATACCTGTTTTTTATGGTTTTCTTATTGAGGGCCCTGTAATCGATACACATCCCATTCGTAAGGTGCCATCTTTTTTTTTTACCAAAACCACCGACGATGCAAATGGGCTAGAACTTAGTCATATGTAACCTAACTCCTGCAATTCTTTGATTGTTTTCTCTATCTCATCTTTGTACCTTTTCGGATGTCTGTACGGAGTGGTGATGAATGTCTGTGTTCCCTCCTATAACTCAATAATGTGCTCGAATCCTTTTTCTGGTGGTCGACTTGCTGGAAGATCTTTGAATACTTTCTCATGTTTCTGTAGTAATGCCTGTATATCTGCCGGATGTTGGGTGTTGTTATCTAGATGTTTCCAAAAAGTGACCAAACATTCGGCTGACCACTCTATGTCTCCTTGTCTGAGTACAACCTCCATCCTCTGTGCTGATACTGGTTTGGGGGGATAAGTGTTCATGCCCCTCAAGACCACCCGTTTTCCATCCTTTCCCTAGAATTCCATCTCCATTGCCATATAATCCGTGGTATATTTCCCTATAGAATAAAGCCATTGAACCCCTAATACTACATTTGTATCTGCTACATTTAGCACATAAAATGAGTCGGTCATATTGTAGTTCCCCAGTGTAACATTTAGTTTGGGAATCTAGTGGTTGCATTCTATGCTGTTATTGCCTGCTACCGCTACTATGAATCCTTCAAATTTCTGCGTATGAATACCTTGCCTAGCCACCCATGCTGCATCTATGAAATTGTGGGCTGGCAGCTGGGAGTCAACAGCTGGAGAGGAGCACTGATACTTCACCTATTCGGCCTTTTATGCATGCATCGTATCTCAGGAGTATTATCAGCCGAGTTATCAGTGGTAAGTGTTAAATTCCTTTCTACAAACCCTAACTCTAATTCAACTATATTTTAGGGTATTTTTGCATGGCAAGTCTGCATGCATAGTTATTCCGTATTTTTGCACAAGATTGAGTGTACGGGTTAGCATTATACATAGTATCTGTAGAATATCAGTATTTGGGATATTACACTAAGGCTCTTGAAGTTTATTGGTTATGGATGAAATGGTTGTTAGGAGTTGTTTTAGAAATTAAACAATATTTAAATCAAGTACTGCAAAGATTAAAATAGTATAACTCAACAAGATAAAATGGCATTCATAATAGATTTGAGTGAAACAAAATAAAAGATTGATGCAATATAAACTAGTGCCCAAATGGAGTCAAAGTAAAATAACTGCTGCTGAGAATGAGAAATGTTTTGTAGTGTACTTGGTCAGTTTTAATCTTGTTCAGTGATGAGTGAATTAAGGGGAAATGGGATTCCTGATATACCGTGAGGTACTAGTAATATGTTTGGATTCTAAGTAAAGTGGATTTGCATAGGAAAATGTGGGCTAGATGGAGTCATGGGGGGGTGTTCAACACTACACCAACAAGGATGTAGCTTAACGGGATCCCATGGTCACTTTCTAGTTGTTCCCGCTTTCCTTGAAGAATTTTCCCACTTTTTTCAGGTTCGTTACGCTGGATTTTCGTAATGTTTGAGGGTTGTAGATTTTATTAATGTGAATTGATAAATTAGATGTGAGGGATTAATGAATGCATGATACTGCTTTTGATATCCCCAAGTGTTAGACTAAGCTGCGAGGGGTAGAGCATACACGGTAAAGACAAATGTTTGTTTTGATATAGTGAATGCACTAATTTATACTACCCTTCAAGGATGGATTGTGTGCTTGTGTTGCAATAAAGTAAACATGCAAAAATATGAGTTTTTCTAATTATTACAACAAGGAATCCCTTTCCGGCTTGAATGCCATATTCGGGAAAGCAAGGTTGGGTAAGTATTTGGTTACTTTAAATGAGATCATGTGATATGCGAAGTGGGAGAAGGTACCTTTTATCACACAAAGTGTTGCTACCCACTAAAGGTATCCTATCTAGGATGGTAGAGGTAAGGTAACTAACCAGTGACACCGCAAGGGCCTCGTCCACTATGGATGAAGGGTAGTTGTTACACCAGACGGGCTCTTGTCGCTTTAGATCAATCCCGAGAATGATCAAGGGGGAGACCCCACTAGCCTAAGAGGGTTAGCGCACCTACTCAAGACACTTCAAGGGTTATGCAATGATTGAAAGATGATAGATAATGAGTGCGAAAGTCTAGATCTAAAGAATAGATGTTGTATAGAAGTTAGGGAAAAGTTGGGGAAGCTTAGCAAATAGGGAAAATAACCAAACTTGATTAGAAAAGTACCACAAAGAGTTTAGGAACATAGATCTAGAGTGATCTAGCCACACACAAGAGAAACCTAATGAGACTGACCTAGGGTTTCTACAAAAGTGGACATGGTGGACCCAAAAGAGTAGATCGAGGTAGTAAATGGCCAGATCTAGTAGCTTGAAGGATAGATCTATGAAAATAAAGTGGGTTCAAGCATTCCCAGCCGATAGATTTGAAATTTCGGCCATGCACCAAAGGAGGGCGCCCCCACTTAGAGACACTAGTACTAGATCCCGGGGAAAAGGGAGTCAGAATTTTATGAAATTCGAGATCTAGGATTTATTCGGTAATCTCCAAGTGGGTTTTGATGGTTGTCATAAAAAACACACTAGATCTATTAGATTTACAAAAATACGGTTCGAAAGAAAGGGTTTTGCTTGACAACTGGATGAAAATAATGAAAAACAATACTAAACTTGTAGATCGTACCTGGAAATACTTGCGCCCGCGTTGTATGTTGATGATCCTTCCACTTAGTTACATCTTTGAGCGAGATCTAGCAAGAAATAAGAGAAAAACGCCCAGTGAAGGTAGTGCGCTCCTCTTCTCCACCTGCAAAATCAAACTATTGAAGTGAGATTTGTTCACGGATGAAAAAGATAAGCTATGTAGGTCATCTACAAAGAAAAATCCAATGCATAGTAACAATTAAAAAACTCCCTGAAGATGAAACGATTTGCTCGGAAGATGATGCAAGACGCCTTAGCAATCTCCTCCAACCAATTTGCTACCTTGCAAAAGATTAGTACGACCTCCACATAGAAATAATGTTTGCATGCAAGATCCAATGAAATGTCTAAGGAAGAGGCATAACAATCACATCTAAGTACATTCACAAAGCCTCCAAGAGTTTTCTACAAAATTTTCTTGTATTCAATATTCTCAGAGCCAAAAGTCCCTTTACAAATGAGAGAGCATCTCAATATATAGATCTCTCAAGTACATAAAACCTGGATCCAAAAAGATCAAGGGTCAAGATCATAAGAGAATATCATCCTAATCTATAGCTAAGCTTAGCCAGATACATCATACATGGATCGACTTAATAATAGAGGGAGGCGCATCACTAAAATTGCCCGAGGGGGTGCACCACATAAAAATGAAAAATAATCATAAGATAGCACATGGTGAGGCTAAGAGGTTTTAATATCCTTCACTAGCATGGCCCCATGGCACAATAATAATGTGTAATGGTCAATAATATCATGAAGTGATCAAAATCACTAGGACGTCCCCCTCAAAAATACATCAAAGCGCCCTCAAAATGAAGAAATCAAGGACATGTAGACCCCATGTAGAGTGAAGCTGATGTCGGATGATGAAGATGACCCACACACGATGCCTCAAACCAATTCTATGTCATTTCCTTGCCTCATTTTCCCAAATTGATTTCCTTATTAGCCATTTTTTTCATCAAACCGCTGACTCGGGAACATAAAACTGTCAATATCTCATTAGGGACAAAATGCTGAAGCCAATTGACAACACAGATAGGTTTGGCACCATAGCAATATGGTACAATTGACTGGTTGCGCCCCAGGATTCCCTCAGGCGCCCTAAGAGAACTCACCATCATTTGCACTATGTTTTATTTTTAATTTCCCAAGGCTAAACAACCACAAAATACTTGAAAGACCCATATCTCTCCTGTAACTACCTGAAACTTAAAACCAGTTGCACCAATGAATTCAGAATGTTCAAACAACTAGGATTGAGTACTCATACACCATATGTCCATTACAAAGGTACGTCAGAGGCCCCACCCATGTCAGAACCATAATAATAATAGTAATAAAGCCAATAAATGCTGATAATCATAAAAATAATACAATCCATCATAGTAAACCACCATCTAAAGCATGAATATGTCTAATGGACACTGATAGACCATAAATAATCATCATCCACAACCATCTGTCTAAAACTCATCCCGGACCCTGCTCCTGGCTTGGTCAACACTGGGTTGACCAGTTCAAGACTGATCAAATGATGACCCAAGTGCTAAACTCTGATACTGCAAAGTACAAATGGACATGCATGTTCAATTAGCTATGATAACCGTGAGACTCAAGTACAAATAACTTATGTTGGCTATTATAAGCACAATTGTTAATACATATATATAAATAATTTAAATCAAAATGATAACTTCCTTAAACAAGAACCTCCAGTGTATACTCGTTTATAGATTTCGCCATTTTGCTAGTCAAGGGTGAAGGTGAATGAAACCAGGTTAGTCCAAGGGAATGACTTGACACTCGACATTGTAAGTGTCTAGGCTAAAGGACAAGGGAATCCAGATAACATATAAGTTGGACTAGGTGACCAATAGGGAATGCCAGTGTCTCACAAATGGGTGGATGATGAGAAGGATCTACTAGACTCTAGACAAGTAACCTTTTTAGCAATTCATTTGCACATTAATATACACAATAAAATACACTAGTTAACCTCTAGAGGCAGGTGCCCTGGTAAGTTTTCTGGGTTTCCAGAAAATGACAAAGACATGACCTTTGGGGGCTAGTCCCACCCTGTTGTCTTATGGGGGCAAATGAGTCGTACATTATTCAATGAATGAGTGCTCATCCTCTAGCCATCAACTTTTAGGACATTTAGTTTACTTTTACACAACGTAATAGCCAACCTACAAAGGAAGGTGCCCTGGAAAGCCTTCTGGGCTCCAGAAAATGACTAAGTCCTAGCCCCGTCGCCAGCGAGCATCCATAGCCCCGACGGGTTTGCCTCACCAACTAAATCATTTATACTTTAAATTCCAAGTAAAACCAAAATAAAGTATCGCCAACATACAATCGTTATCAACTAAGTCTCACTGCTAAAAAAGACAACAGAGCAACATCAAAGTCCATATGCACAAAACCATAATATCACCTGGATCATGTACCTGCACTGGATCTGAAACAAATTTGAGAATCACTAAAACAACTGCTGCTACTACATATCATGGGCACTGTCATAATCTCTGCTTTGGTCATGAAAAAATGGCTAACTCAGTCATCGAATCTGGGATCATGAGGCTCAGTCATGGCATAGAACTAGTCAATCTAGATGCTCTCGATCTGTTGAAAGTGGGACATGATCAACTGGTGGCTCATCATCTGCTGATCTCATAGTAAAGGACTGGCTAAAAGAATTGGTCAATACTGCTAGGGAACAAAAGTAGCCCAACTACTATATATGTGACAACAATACCTTCCCCAGGATTTGACGAGATTAGAAGTGTCATGTGAGTCTTTAAACCTCGGTAATTGCTGGGTCTACCTCATCTACATGAGCTTCTTCCTCTTGAAGGTGAGATTAATAAGACAAGTCATCTATCAATAGTTTATCCAAGTAACTTGTATCTCTCCTTTTGAACATCTTAGTCCTAAGATAGTCTTTTGTGTTGGATATTTCTTGCATAATGTGCATGGTCTTATTGTTTGCCCAGATTAGCTTTGGTAGCACTAATCACATGGCCTCGACATTGAAAATTTTATAACGCCAACCCAGTTTCAGTTTTAGTTCACTGCATATGGTTTAACCCGAAGCCCATCATGCATGTTCATATAAAAATTAAAATTCTAACTTGAAAAATGAAACACGAGATATTTTTCAACTTTTTCAATTTAGAAATTTTTATAACATCCCTACTTTTCTTATTCAGAAAAATATTTCAGTCAACACATGAAAATTTAAGTCTCGGAATTTTGACCAAAATGGTCCAGGAAAACCTGTTTTTTAGAGAGATTTTATTTTCAGGCAAATTTTTACAAATTTAAACAACAATACTTATCTCAGGATTTCATCCTCGAAATGTGTGCCAAACAATCAATGTACGACCTCCTCAACAGTTTGAAAAACACCTCGATTTTTGTTTTTGTACGGTCCACATGTGCGATTGTACCTTCACCTTTCTGCCTCGAAAAACGTGTCTGCTGTATGGTCTACACACAACAATAAATGTTGCACCTTTTACCTCGAAACATATGCCAAACAACCTCGATTTCTGTGCTGTTGTATGGTGTACGACTGTAATGTCCTCTTCCTTTTAGGCCTTGAGGCCCATACCGCTAACCTATGTGATTCTTGTGGGTTCGAGCGGTTACTGATAGCTAGGGAATCAGATCAGGACTGATGCCATCCATCGAAGATCTAGGGCATCCTCACTGGGTCAAGAAGGACCACCTGGGCCAAAGGCCACCTTCATGCATGACCATGCTCTTTTAGGTCTCCATCCGCATGCATGCAAGTCAACGGCAAATTAGAAGATAAAGTGACCTAATTAGGTCAAAGATTAGGTTTTGCGCAGTTGAACTTTATAAATAGATGGTAAAGCAAGAGGAGACCTCACTTATGATTATTATTATTTTGGGAGCACTTGGATAGCAGCACAGCAGTTGGGGTTGGAGACGGAGTCTTCAGCTAACAGGATTTCGGCAGTGAAACATCTGTCCTAGTCTTATTACGGGTAAGCCATACTGGTTCACCACTTGTTCTTCAGTTCATTCATCAGTTATATAGCACAGGGTATAGATTGTTGCAGTGGCACGGTGCAGCCGTAAGAGGGGGTTTTCAGCCAGAAAGCCCTAATCAGCTGTAGGGCCTCCAGCTCTCAGTTTCCTTCAGAAACTCAAGCACCAGTCTTATCACCAGCTACATACTCCGGCACTCCGCGATTATCAGCTCCATCTGAGCTCATCCGAAGGAGTTATCAGCATTTCCGGACCACCAGGGGCGTGAGCAGCTGGCTCAGAGAACCAAGATGCTATCCTACTTAGAGGGTTCAGAACTGCAGTATATTCCAGCCAATCTCTCCGGCACAGCAAGGCTATCAGCCCTGCAAATCGGCGGAGCCATCGAACAACTCCTTCCTTGAGGGCGTCACCTTTTTCTCTGGTTGGGCGTATTGCTTCTGGGGCATTCATGGGAGGCAGGAGAGATCAGTTCCTCTCCGATCCAGTTCTCAGTGCTTGCAGACTTTATCTAAAGCAATCCAGCTCGTTATCAGTGGTAAGTGTGTATTCTATCTCACAAACCCTAACCCTAATTTTTCCTATAAAATAGGGATTTTTGCCTGGCAGTTTGTAAGCCCAGTTGTCCCCGCATAATTGTTTAGAAATAGAAAATATCAGGATTTGGGATATTACAGTGGTATCAGAGCTATTTTCTTGGCCAGCTGTGGGCTTAAGAGATGAAAAGTAGATGAATACAGAAGGAGATCCTTTTGTAACTTATAGGAGGAGGAAGAGTAGATACACAGAATAATTTGAAGATATCCAGCTAGAGGATACCAATTCAGACATGGAACAGACAGGTATTCATGCGGATAGGGGAAAAGGAACGGGAGATGAGGAGGATCGGATGGAATTTCGCAACTTAGTCTCTGCATTGCAAGATTTAGCGAAAGGACAAAAAGAAGTTCTCAATGCAATCAGTAGACTGTCAGCGATACCGGAACCAGGTATCAGCAGTGCACCCCCCTCACCGGTAGAGTGGGGATCTTCCAGCGGCAGTGGTAAGACGGCATACACCAACATCCAGAACACTCCCCACATATACAGCCGACCTACTATCAGGCCTACCATGCCTCACTTCTTGGCCGATATAGTAGGGGGCCCGGTCATGCAGGTAGAGCCCAGCGAGCCTTTTGGGGCTTATTTGCAGGAGTACAGGGACTTAGGGGATGAGTTTCATGCTGCTATGTCTTTCTCAGACTTCTGCAACATGAAGAGCAGGAAAAGGCCCAGGAATTTCAACAAGGGTTTCAGTCACAACTATGAGCTGCAAAAAACCTTGGGCAGGTTAACTATCCCAAACTTTGATGGAACTCGCGGAGGATCAGCGAGAACATGCGTCCAAAAGTTGGATACCTATTTCCAGCTCAACCCCATGACAGAGACAGACGCCATTAAGTTGGCTACACTTCACCTGGACGGAGAAGCTCACGAATGGTGGTACCACGGACTGGTGACATTGGGTCACAACACCATACATTCTTACGGTGAGTTCACTCAGAAACTCATGGAGAGGTTCGACAGGAAAGGTCCAGAGATCCATTTCAGGGAGTTGGCTCAACTCAAGCAGACTGGTAGCGCAGAATCATTCATTTCAGAGTTTCAAAGGCTAGCCGTTATGGTAACAGATGTGTCAGAGAGCAGACTGACTATGTTATTCACTGAGGCCCTCATAGAGCCACTACGGGGATGGGTGAAAGCCTACAAACCCCTCACTTTGCAGGATGCTATTAGCAGGGCAAGGGATCTTCAGGATTCAGTTCCCAAAAACAAATTCCCTATGAAAACCAATTTTCCTGTTAGGGACAAGGACAGGAAACCTTTCCAGCAGGATGTGCCCAGGAAAACCTCGTTAGATGAGGACACCAGGAAAGATTTGAGAAAGAAGAAGCTATGCTTCACCTGCCAGGAACCATGGGTACCAGGACACAGGTGCTCAGGGAAGGCAAAGGCACACTACATTGAGGTGTATTCAGACAGTGACGAGGATGACGATGAGAAGGAGGCCACAGAAGAGGAATCACACCAGGGTGATGCACCAGAGGGAGTCATTGCTACATTGTCTGGAGTACCGAGGTTCCATACTCTCAGGGTCAGGGGAGTAGTACAGGGTCACAGAGTAGGAGTTCTGATTGATGGGGGAGCCACCCACAATTTCATTGACTCCGCTTGGGTAGCCAAACGAGGTATTCAGACCGAGAAGTTCGAGGGATTCACTGTAGCAGTAGCTGGGAACTCCAGCATGGAGTGCAACTACTGGATCCCAAAACTAAATGTTGCCTTGGGTAACTATTAGATGACAGACTCTTTCTATGTAGTGGATGTAGCGGATACTCATGTGGTATTGGGTGTTTAGTGGCTTTACTCTATAGGAAAATACACTACAGATTACAGGGCAATGGAAATGGAGTTTCAGGGGCCAGATGGCAAACGGGTAGTTTTGAGGGGCATGAACACTTATCCCCCAAAACCGGTCTCGTCACAGAGAATGGAGGCAGTGCTTCGATAGGATGATATAGAATGGGCTGCAGAATGTTTTGTCACCTTCAGGAAACCCCCAGAGACCAGCTCACAACACCCCAGTGACATTCAGGCCTTCCTACAGAAACACGAAAAGGTTTTTCGGGACCTTCCATCAGGTAGACCACCAGACCGGGGCTTTGAACACATCATCGAGCTAGAGGAGGGAACACAAGCCGTCATCACCACTCCTTACAGGCATCCTAAGAGGTACAAAGATGAGATTGAGAAAACCATTAAAGAATTACTGAAGCTTGGTTATATACGACCCAGTTCTAGCCCCTTTGCATCTTCAGTAGTTCTGGTTAAGAAGAAGGATGGCACTCTGCGTATGTGCATCGATTACCGAGCGCTTAACAAAAAGACCATCAAGAACAGGTATCCCATTCTCAGGATTGACGAACTCATGGATGAACTTCGGGGAGCTCAATACTTCTCCAAGATCGATCTTCGCTCGGGATACCATCAGATCAGGGTAAGGGACCAGGACATTCCCAAAACAACTTTTCGCTGTCATTATGGTCACTATGAGTTTTTGGTCATGCCATTTGGGCTTACCAATGCTCCAGCTACTTTCCAGTCATGCATGAACCACACCTTCAGGGCACAACTACGTAAGTTTTTGCTTGTATTCTTTGATGACATCTTGTTTTACAGCAAAACATGGGAAGAGCACTTGAAACATCTGGACGAGACGTTGAGTATTTTAGAAGGACAGTCGCTTTACGCGAAAATGTCCAAGTGTGAGTTTGGCATGAAGGAAATGCTGTACTTAGGACATGTGATCAATGCAGAAGGAGTACAGGTGGACATGGAGAAAATCCGAGCTATCAGAGATTGGCCCGCGCCAAAAACCGTGACAGAGTTGCGAGGGTTCCTAGGTCTGTGCACTTATTACCGACGGTACGTTAAGGGATTCTCCCAGTTTGCAGCACCCCTCACAGATCTCACCAAGAAGGGGGCATTCACTTGGACAGACTCAGCGCAGAAAACTTTTGAGGAGATGAAGGTTATCATGAGTTCTTGCCCAGTTTTAGCATTGCCAGACTTCTCACAACCCTTTACAGTAGAATGTGATGCCTCAGGAGAAGGGTTAGGAGCAGTACTGATGCAGAATCATCACCCTATTGCATTTGAGAGCCGTAAGCTGAAGAACTAAGAGCGCCATTACTCCATATATGACAAAGAGATGCTAGCTATCTTGCATGCTCTCACAAAATTCAGATAGTACCTGGTGGGCAGTAAGTTCAAAATCAAAACAGATCATAACAGCCTCAAGTATTTCTTGGAACAGAAGGAACTGAATGAGCGACAACAGAAATGGGTCAGCAAGGTACAAGCCTATGATTTCGAGATTGAGTATGTGAAAGGTAAGAATAATGTAGTGGCTGATGCATTATCCAGGCGACCATCCCCATTATCTCTCAGTAATATATCCACGGATTGGAGGGCACTTCTCTTGGTGGAGTACTCCAAAAATAAATTCGCCTGCGAATTATTGGATGGGCAGATCCAGGATGGCAGGTACAGGATTGTGGATGACATCATCTACTACAAGGACAGATTATACCTCGTCCCAGAATCCACATTGAGGAAGAAGATCATCCAGGCAGCCCACGATTCTCCTTTATCAGGGCATCAAGGGTTCTTAAAAACCTACAGGCAGATCAGAGAGAGGTTTTCATGGAAGGGCCTCAAGGGGGAGATTATGCAGCATGTCCGGGAATGTAGCATCTGTCAGCAGAACAAGGTTGAGAACACACATCCAGCAGGGCTACTCCAGCCACTACCGATTCCAGAACAGAAATGGGAGAGCATCTCCATGGACTTCGTTACAGGCTTGCCCAAGGTCCAAGGGCGAGATTGTTTATATGTAGTAGTTGATAGATTGACCAAGTTTGCACATTTCTTCTCGATACCATCAGACTACTCGGCAGCTTAGGTGGCGGAGTTATTTTTCAGAGAGGTTTTCAGGTTACACGGGTTGCCTAAGACCATTGTCAGTGATTGGGATAGCAGGTTCACAGGTGCCTTTTGGCAGGAACTGTTCAGATTGGTGGGGACCGAACTTGCTACTAGTACGAGTTATCACCCCCAGAGTGACGGGAAAACAGAAATAGTCAACAAGTGGATCAAAGGTTATCTCAGGAACTACGTAGCAGGGCAGCAGAGAACATGGATCAAATGGCTACACCTGGGAGCGTATTGCTACAACACTACTTATCACATGTCTATTAGGATGACTCCTTTTAAGGCATTATATGCTTATGAGGCCTTGGACTATGCAGATTTGGCATTTGGAGACAGCAGGGCCCTTAAGGCTAAGGATTGGATACAAGACAGTGAGGACATCTTGAAAGTATTGAAAGAGAATTTACGGACAGCCCAGAATCAACAGAAGATGTATGTCGACAAGCACAGGATTGAGCAGAGCTTTGAGGTAGGGGATTTAGTCTACTTAAGGCTCCAGCCTTACAGACAGTCGTCACTTAAAAAGAAAGGAGCAGAGAAATTAAAACCCCGCTTCTATGGACCATACAAAATAATTCGGAAGGTGGGAGAGGTGGCATATGAGCTAGAGCTGCCCAGAGAAAGCAAAATCCACAATGTGTTCCATGTGTCCAGCCTGAAGAAGACCCTTGGGCAACACATTGCCCCATCTACCGAATTGCCCCCTTTAGATGATGAAGGACTGCTGATACTGATTCCTGAACGGATCATACAGACTAGAGAGAGGAAGCTCAGGAACAGAGTGATCAAGGAATATTTGGTTCAATGGAAAGAACTACCGCCAGAGGATGCCACGTGGGAAGGTGAACAGGTATTGCAGCATCCCAGTTTGAAGTTGCTTGAGGACAAGCAATCTCGAGCGGGGAGGACTGTAATGTCCTCCTCCTTTTAGGCCTTGAGGCCCATACCGCTAACCTATGTGATTCCTGTGGGTTGGAGCGGTTACTGATAGCTAGGGAATCAGATCAGGACTGATGCCATCCATAGAAGATCTAGGGCATCCTCACTGGGTCAAGAAGGACCACCTAGGCCAAAGGCCACCTTCATGCATGACCATGCTCCATACATGACCATGCTCTTTTAGGTCTCCATCCGCATGCATGCAAGTCAACGGCAAATTAGAAGATAAAGTGACCTAATTAGGTCAAAGATTAGGTTTTGCCCAGTTGAACTTTATAAATAGATGGTAAAGCAAGAGGAGACCTCACTTATGATTATTATTATTTTGGGAGCACTTGGATAGCAGCACAGCAGTTGGGGTTGGAGACGGAGTCTTCAGCTAACAGGATTTCGGCAGTGAAACATCTGTCCTAGTCTTATTACGGGTAAGCCATACTGGTTCACCACTTGTTCTTCAGTTCATTCATCAGTTATATAGCACAGGGTATAGATTGTTGCAGTGGCACGGTGCAGCCGTAAGAGGGGGTTTTCAGCCAGAAAGCCCTAATCAGCTGTAGGGCCTCCAACTCTCAGTTTCCTTTAGAAACTCAAGCACCAGTCTTATCACCAGCTACATACTCCGGCACTCTGCGATTATCAGCTCCATCTGAGCTCATCCGAAGGAGTTATCAGTATTTCCGGACAGCAGCTGGCTCAGAGAACCAAGACGCTATCCTACTTAGAGGGTTCAGAACTGTAGTATATTCCAGCCAATCTCTCCGGCACAGCAAGGCTATCAACCCTGCAAATCGGCGGATCCATCGGACAACTCCTTCCTTGAGGGCGTCACCTTTTTCTCTGGTTAGGCGTATTGCTTCTGGGGCATTCACCGGAGGCAGGAGAGATCAGTTCCTCTTCGATCCAGTTCTCAGTGCTTGCAGACTTTATCTGAAGCAATCCAACTCGTTATCAATGGTAAGTGTGCATTATATCTCACAAACCCTAACCCTAATTTTTCCTATAAAATAGGGATTTTTGCCTGGCAGTTTGTAAGCCCAGTTGTAACCGCATAATTGTTTAGAAATAGAAAATATCGGGATTTGGGATATTACAACGACATCCTCGAAATTTGTGCTGCTATACATTGTACAAACTTCCTCGAAATCTGTGCCTATCAACTACTGTACAGATTCTTCCTGCTATTGATGCCTCGGAATTTGCGCCCTTAGACTTCTCCTTACCTTCTCAGAATTTTCTGAAAGGGTTTCACTCTCTCAATTTTTCTCTTCTCTCTTGCTCTCTCTTCTCCAAAAATTCTCTCTTTGGAAATGTGAACAATAATTTCTCCAAGCCTTTCCCTAGCATTTTTGTTTGAGTAACCACCATCTCAAAATCAATGGATTAGATTAAAACCAACTAAATGAGATCTAGGGCTCATGTTAAAACTCACTTTCTTAGTAAAGTCACTTTTAAATATTAAATGAGAATTTATTACTCACCCATCTTTTGATTCTCATAAAGTCAGTTCTAAAATAATTTATGACTCAAACTCACTTTAAAAGTCACTTTATTAAATAGTCATTCACACTTTTAAATAGTCTAGGTACCACATTTAAAATGTCCTTGTCACCCCAAGGCTTGAATGGACAAACACTTCCTAGGTAAAATTTCAACACTCCCTCTTCTGATGAAAGTGTTCTTCACCACCCCCATCTTGTCTCTGAAATGAATATGCTTCCCTCTTCCCAAAGACTTCGTGAGAATGTCTGCTACCTGTTCATCAGTAGAAATGTACTGCAACTCTTTAGCTTCTCTCTGAACATAGTCTCTGATGAAGTGGTATTTGATCTCAATATGCTTTGACCTGTCATGAAAGACCGAATTCTCAGAGAGCCTGATGCAACTCTAATTGTCACAATGAATAATAGTAGGCCTCGGCGCTTGACCAAATAAGTCTACCATCAACTTGCGAAGCCACAATGCTTCGCAACTAGCCTGACTGGTTTCCATGTACTCAGCCTTGGTAGAACTCAAAAAAATGGACTTTTGCTTGCAACTAAACCACGAGACAATTGCCGAGCCCAAATTGAAGCAACAACTGGGAGTGCTCTTTTGATCCGAAGCACTGCCTATCAAATTTGAGTCTGTGAATCCAACCAAGCCCACTCCACGTGGCCTCCTGTAGTCCAAACCACAGTCTACTATCGTAGCAAGGTATCTCAAAATGTGTTTTGCGGCTGTCCAGTGCAATCTGCTGGGCTCCACCATGAACTGACTAAGAGTGTTCACCGCAAAACTCATATCTTGTCTCGTGTTGACCAAATACATCAACAAACCAATAAAATGACTATACAAAGTAGGATCCACCAACTCTTCCTCAGAAGCATGAAACTTCTTCCAATTGGTGATCATGGGTGTGGACATGGGCCTCTACTCCTCCATCTGAAATCTCTTCAAAATATTTGCAACATATTTTCCTTTACCCAGGAAAACGTATCCATCCTCCTGCCACATCTCCATGCATAAATAGTAATGCATCAACCCAAGGTTTGCCATCTCAAACTCTGAAGCAAGATCTTTCTTGCATGTATCTATTAGGCGTTGTCCTTCTATATTGAACAAATCATCAACATATAGCAGAAGAATGAGCGGATCACCTCCGACCAGAATGAAGGATAGGTTAGGATCAACCTCACTCATTTGAAACCCAATCGAAAGCAGATATGAATCAATCCTCGAGTACCAAGCTCGAGGGGCTTGCGTCAGACCATACAAGGCCTTTTTCAACCTGCATACATGAGACTCCCTCTTATGAATCTCAAAGCCCTGTGGCTGCTCTAGATATACCTCCTCCTGTAGAAGACCGTTGAGGAAAGCGGTCTTCACATCCATCTGATGAATCCTCCAACCCAACTTTTCCACAATGGAGATCACTTCTCTGATCGAAGAAAATCTAGCAACCAACGCAAAGGTCTCATCATAATCATTTCCCTCTACCTCTTAGAACCCACGCGCTACAAATCGAGCTTTGTACTTCTCGATGCTACCATCTGCAACATGCTTGATTTTATAGAGCCACTTAGAAGTCACAACTGACTTCCCCTCTGGTCTCGGAACAACCTCCCACACATCATTCTTCATGATGGAATTGTACTCTTCCATCATGGCATCTTTCCAAACCTGATGTGTGGATGGCTCATAAGTAGAAGGCTCAGGCTCACGCAAGCTGGTCACCTGTGCCATGTAACTGGAAAATTTCTCTGGTGCCCTGCTCTTTATGGCCTCCCTTCTGGTTGGCCCCACAGACTCCGCTGCTTCCTTCACAAGCTCTTTAAGCCAAGTTGGCTTTCTCTTCTTGGAAGTAGCATCCTATGGCAGACCCTCCTCTACATCCTCATCTAACGAATGTCTCCTTGAACAAGTACCTGTGCCTGATGAACCTGGACCTGAACCATGAGTGTCCGAATCACAAGAGGGTAAAACCTGTGAACTTGTGATCCGTGAACCTGTCCCAGTACCAGAAGTCCCTGTAGACTGTCCTTGAAACTAATAAACCTGTAACCTGTGACTCAGTCACCCCTGAGACCTGTGACCATGTGCCTTGACTCGTTGAACTCTGTGATGTTGTCACCTATAGAGTAGTAATTTGTTGCTTCTCCTCCTCTGACTCTCGAGACTTTTGAAAGGCTTGCTCCTACTCAACTCTCACCTCCCTCCTCACCACAACTTTCTTCTATGTAGGAAGGTGTATGCGGAAAGCTTTCAAAACCTCGTCATAGACAACAAAAATGCCCCTCTCTCCAGTAGCCTCCAACTTTGTTTTCTTCTTAGAAGGGACATGAGAATATGTAGGGCATTAAAAAATGCGGAAGGGTCCTATCTCATGCTTTTTCTTGGTGAACATCTCCTCAAAAGTTTTGCACCCTAAGGCATGGTGCAGACTCCTGTTCTGAACAAAAATAGCTATACTACAGGCCTCAACCCATAGGAAGAAAGGAAGACTTTGATCATGCAGCATGGCTCTAGCTACACCCACTATGGCACAATTCTTCTTTTCAGCCACTCCATTCTCCTTTGGAGTGTAGGGAATTGTAAAATTCCTCCTATACCCTCTTGTCTTCAAAACTCATCGAATGCATGGGAGGTATACTCACCCCCATTATCTGATCTGAGCACCTTGATCTTCTTTCTTGTCTGGTTCTCCACAAGAGGTTTGAACTCTTGGAACCGAAGCAAGATTTCCTTTGACTTCTTGCTTCTCAGAGAGTAGATCAAGGTCTTTCTGGAAAAGTCATTGATGAATGTGATGTAGTACTCGAAAGTTATTATGATCAATACATATATAACTAATGAGTAATATAAATGTTTTAGGTTATATATATATATATATATATATATATATATATATATATACGAACTAATGTCGCACCCCATCCGAACCTCATNAATCGAACTTGAAGGTAACCTTGTGAGATCATGTAACTTTATCAACATATATTTCAGACAACTAAAGCCCATCATTCCACGTGTTCACTGTAGAGCTCAGAATCTGGAGAATTCATTTGATAGTAACCAAGATATGTAAGAAACTAGGTTGAAACTTGAAACATTTGGGCCATGTCTACAGCCCCTTGCAGACTTTCCTTATACTGAAACATAGTCATAATAAAAACCTTAATCGCTTATAACTGACATCTATATAGGTTGTCAAATCAGCATGTGACAATAGCTCAAATGTCATGACACATCACATCAAATTGTCTTTTTTAATATTTGGTTACATTCTATGGGTATGCTCACAGATAACCTTTTTTGCCAAAAAATAAACTCTGCATAGCTTTAGCCAGTCTATGTTCTAGTTATTAATCCTCTGTAGTGGAATACGTATGGTAGTAGTGCCTAGGGAGTGGCTAGGGACCACCAGAGGAGTTTCTAGGGAGCATGGGCTGAGTGCTAACGGTGACAGTGCCTCCTTTCTTGACCTACTTCACAAACAACTTGTCATTATAATTCCAACTCTAGGCATAGAAAGGGAATTTCTTTCTCTCTTATCCAATCCAAGTCTTGTGGAAAAGAACGCATTACTGGATTTTCCCTCTCTGCTAGGACTTCATCAATCTTAAGTGTTAAGAGAGCTTCTATAACTTTTGGTTACCGCTGAGGATAGCCTAATCAAGTCCTACAGCCTAGTCAACTTCACGGTGATAGATGGATCTACATGCCCCTCCTTGAATGTGCACGCCAATTATGGGAAGCTCTTGTATTTCAATGTTCTTCTATGCTCTGGCCAATTCTCTTTCTTTTGTGGCATTGCTTGTTTGGATTAGCTTCACCTTGATGGATGTACACTTTTGCAAATTGTTTATCCATTATGGATCCACCCGCATTTTGTTAGGCTGCTATGCTATTTATTTCCTTCATTTCTCCTTTAGGGATGATGTGCCTTAGGCACTCCTTATTTTGCTATTATTATTTGTTGTATTTTCAGGTCCCATTGACTTGTTTTGGTCGTTAGTGGACATTAATATAATTTCTTTATTTCTATCTTTCTGCAATTCTCACTGTTTTTCTATGCATTTGTTTTATTAGAACCTTAATATCACCCTTTGCTGTCAATGTTCTAGGGAGAGACTGCCAATAGATAAAACCTGTGCTCCATAAATCTTCAAATTGCGTACATGCTTCAGAAACAGGGATGGCATGGAAACATGCCACCCCAGAATTTTAGGAAATAGAAAATCAAAATAAAATCATCAGATCAAAAAAGTAAAATAGAAAATTATCAGCGGATTTAGAATGAAATGACAGTGAAAATTTGAATGATAGACAAACAACAATTTAGTAGAAAAGTTGTGTATATATGAAACTCTCATACATGATTACCTTATACAAAATCCAAAATCAACCTCATAGACTAGGCAGGCCATATGTGCCAAAATACACTACATCATCTGGCTGCAGAAAAGTTGAACACGACTTGTTTTCAACAGCGGATTGTGGAATGGAAGAAGACTCAACAATATTTCTGCAAATGAGTTCTAGAAATATTTTTGCAAAACAATTTGCATTCATTTACAATTTTTCAACCTGAGTAGTTTTTTTTAACTCTTTGTGGCCGTGTGGGACCTGCACAGTCCCAAACAAAAATGTTCAGACTTAAACACACGAGAATAGGCCTGAAATGTGTTGGATATAGCCCAAACTATTTTGATCCTTTCCAATGCATTTGCGACATGCTTCCTAAAACCTTTCTGGGTATTAAAATGAGGGGGGCTGAGTTTCCTTCAACTTAGGATCAAACCCTCAATTTTAGATTGGAGGTGGGAAAAATTGAAGGTGCTAGCTATTGAAGGGTTCTCAAAGAATCCTTGGCATTTAAAATTTTTAATTTTTGTGGCCATGTTCAGTATTTGATTTTGTGCACTTTGTAGATGTTTTTATTGCCTATGATGTTAGTGGCCATGGAATGAAATGTTTTGGACACTTCCTCATTTATAGCAAACCTATTTCTACCACAAGTCTAGCCTGTGTGTTTCCTTTTATGTTCTCTTTTCTGCAATCTTATTATCTAAGAATATCTGACTATGTTTTGCTTATTTTTCTCCTTTTCATGCAATTGGGTGTACATTTATCTAGTCAATTTCTAGCTTACCTCTATCTTCAAATGGTCAATTGAAACCTTTGGTTTGGTACTGTTATCACCAGACTTGTAGTTGCCCCTGTGAGGTGGATCCAAAATGGATGGTAGAGGGATTGGCAACCAAAGAGGTGAAACGAAGATAGCCTCGACTCCCAAATGGATGGTTGTCATGCCAATCGAGGCAATCTTCACTTGTTGTTGTCTTAGCTCAAGACAACAATGGGGGAGACCCAGATCTACTCCCGACAGGAGAGATCAAACCAAGACAACAGGTCAAATCAAAGGAAGATGAAGTACGTAGGGTGTGAGGTGAAGTAAACCCTAGATCTATGGATGAAGTCACAGGGTGAGTTATGGTTTGGATCAAGAGGTTTATGAAATGTGAAACTGATCCAAGCTTGAAATACAAGTGACTTATGAGTTTTACTACTAGATCCAGGATCAAGGTACCAGCAAATGATGAAAATATCCACTGCCTTGGGAATCGTGTCCAATGCAGGGAGTTTAAGAACAGGATTGGGGCTATCTAGTACCAAAGGATAGACTTGATGAGAGGTATGACAGTATCAAAGTACCCAAGCCTTAGAGATAAGATCAAGACAAGAAAAAATGACCAAGTGAGGAGTTGTGCTAGGGTTAAGAGATTAGTGCCTTGGGGTTTGGGCCCAGTGGAGTCACCTAAGCATGACGTCTAGGGGAACCCACTTAGGGTTTGACCCGATCTACAATACCCAAAAATGGTTTACCAATTTATCAAGTGGTTTGAACCACACAATTTTTTGATTATTTTAAATTAGGGTTTTGACAGTAGAATAAAGGTGCCAATGGATTGGAACCAAGAAAAGAAGAACTAACCTGTGGATCTTACGTGGATAACCTTGTAGATGCTTTGATGATGATGATCTATGCCTTCCCGATCAATTTTAGAAGATTTGGATGAGTGATCTATGCAAATCGATTTGCCCAAGGAAGCTAATGCACCCTCCCTCTTGGACAACAAATGTCAACAATATCATATTTGATGCATCAAGAAAAATGGACAAATGCTACAAAAGAAGTAACAAGATGAAACCATAGATCACAATGATACTAATGATAACCCCCTGATACAAGCGATGCCAAACAAGCGAGTTGAGGAAGCCCTGCAAAAACGCCCAAGTGAAGTCGCCCTCCTGTAAAGAAAACAAAGATTCCACGACAATATATATCTCACCACAAATACTCAAATGTTAGGATGCAATAGACATTCCAATCACCATCGAAGAACACTAGATGCAAAGGAGACCCAAGAATTTCCACAAAAGAGTTTTTCTATTATCAAGATTTCAAGAGCCAAAGACCCTCTTTTACAATGAGAAGCTCTCTCCTTTAAATAGGATGGAGAGATACCAAAAGCCTAACCACCTTTCAAATGGATGGCTAAGATTAAAAGATCAAAATGTTCTAATCAACGGTTGAGATGAGCTCAACATAAAGTACATGGATCAATATAATAATATAACACATCGATGGACAAAGTCGCCGTAGGAGAGGGGATCCCACTCAATATGACAAAAATAAAAATGAATAAAGCTCATGGTGGGTCCAGAGGGTATTGACTAACACCCCTAGTGTGTTCCCATGGCACAATATAGATAAAATATAATTTTAAGTGCAAAATAGTGCCTCTTTGGGAAAATCGTGAGCCTCCAAAAGCTCCAGAAAATCATTAAATATGTCGAAGAGATGGGTGTGGGTCCATCTGAATGCTGAAACTGCTGGAGAAGGGGCGGAAGACATCACACTCATCATCAAAACTCATCGCATGCCATTTCCTTGCCTCAGTAGCCCAAATCGAATTCTTCAGTAGCCATTTTTATCATTTTTAATCTGCCTTGGGAACTGTGAACCTGCCCAAACTGCCTCCTGGAGTGCCTGCGTTGTCCAACTGAGCCCACCAGGCTCTTTGGGAGGGGAGTATAATGGTAAAAACAAGTGGCTGGACCACCCCCTCCTCATACAGCGCCCTAGGTGAACCAATCAAATTATCTTTTTGCTCTGATAAGCCATTTAACATGGCAAAACTGCACCAGAATGGTATACTGAGACAAATAATCATTGTAAGTGCTCGGAACTAAAAATAAACTGTCTCATTGGACTTAGGGAGCCCAAATCCATCTAAGGTGTATACTCATACACCCTCCAGATCTCTGCATGATCATGTACAATATCTAATATGCCCAGACAGATAAAATAATAATAATAATCTGTAAATGATCAAACAATCAATAATATGACCTAGGCTAACATCAATCTGCTTCAAGTGTTTAGAGGTTAAGACATGCTCTACAAATCATTCAAATAACAATTATAACAAGTAGTAATCATTTCACTGGTGATCTACAACCAAATATATATAGAGTTTTGTTAATTAATTATGACTCAGACCAGACTTTCAAGACCATACTCACTTCATAGTTGTAATCAATTTGCTAAGGCTAGAAATCAAAAGGCTAGGCTAAAGGGTGACTACCGACTTGACACTGTGACACTTTGGATATGGAAAGGGGATACTCACTCTAGCATATGCCAGACAAGCAATAACACAGGGGATGGCAGTGTCTCACAAATGGGTAAGTTACGTTCAAAGTTGCTTATTCACCTTGACAAATGCTCACAATCCAAATCAAATACAAGTGAGGCCAACAATCTTTAGATATAACTTTTAAGAACCATTGCTTTTTGGGCCTTCGAGTTTCCATAGCCTTGATCCATCGATTTGTTACACGGATTTTTATTTATTAAGGCTTCATGCTCCATGTGTGTTTAAAAACACTTGTTACATGGGATATTTAAACTTCAAAGGAAATTTCATTAGGCTTGCCTTGCATTCATGTATGTTCAGAAACACTTCTTTTCATGAATGGGCTTTTCACAAGATATTCATTTCATTTCCATAGACATTGTATTGATGGCAGCGCTATCTATTTCAGGTTTAGCCAACACAACCTAGGCAACTCAGAGCCGAGACACAAATACACAGGGAAGCTTGTCCAACAAAGAGGCTATAGTGGGGAAAGGTCCTCCATGCCACAAGTCAAGTAGTGGGCCGGGATACAAACCAAACTGGAAGGTAATGGATGGGTGGAGATAGTGAAAAATGAGACCCACACTAGCAAGCCAGAGTATGGTGGAAATGATCACCTCTATTCTCCCTAAGGAGGGCAAAACCAATGAGTATGGGTCAGGAACTTCTAAGTCTAAGTAGCGACATATATAATATCAATACAACCATGTCCACATATTTATATGAACGCCAGATCATGGCACTAGATACTAAGACATGTCACAAGAATGAGTATAAAAGCAATAATAACCATAACACAAGATAATATCCGCTGAGTCATATACATGTAAATAACCAATCTGAACCAACATCTGTCCACTCAAAAACTGCTGCTGCAACTCTGGGCAATACTAACTGCTCTGTAAATGGCTAAATGGCTACATCAGTCCTCAGATCTGAGTGTCCTGAGACTTAGTCATGGCATGGGAAAGTACCATAGTCCATCATCAAATAGTGATCCATCATAGATGCTCATCTCAGCATCTCATATGTAAGGGAACTGGCTGAAAAAGTGTACCGGAATCTGAAAAATAGAATATGGTAACCCGCCTGCTATATATGTGATAACAGGTACAACAAAATCTCAAGGTTCATCTATTTTCACAATCTTGAGCTCCGTTCTATAGATTACATGAATGTTGAGATTTTTAATCAGTGTATTTTAATTGTATATTCTCAAGATATTTTTGTAATTTTTGTTCTTTGTTTTCTATTATGTTTTGTAGATCAGTGGATCATTATGGGGTTTGACATGTTAGGATCAACAAAACATGTTAAAGTGGTTTGTATTAGATGAGTTAGTGATTTGGCATGTGAAAAGTGATGCCTGTTAACTATGTGTTGTAGCCATTGGTCTTGTCAATAAAGGTGCTTGTCACATTATAGTATAGCTCATGGAGTGGTTGTGTTTATGTGCATTTGACATAGATATTATACAAATGAGATCAAATTGAAGTATGTAGTTGTATATTTTAGAGCCTGCCATAGATCTTTAGGGGTTTGTTGGTGAAATTTCATTTAAATTTTTTATGGAATATATAAACAAATAGTATTGACTTGATTAAGATCATGACATTTATGCCTTTGAAAGAAGAAATGTTTTGCAGACGCGCTTCATAGACATTTTAACCTTATCAATTATTTCCCTTCTAACATGTTGGATTAACTTTGCTTCGGAATCATACTTTTTACTAGGGCTGTGAAAAAATTGTCATCAATCAATCAGCTTAGAGGATGGCAGCAATGTTCCTCTCAAAATGAAGTTGTCATGGATGACCACCACTGGCATCTGTATGACAAGGTTTGGACACTTGTAAGTGAGATGAATGGGAAAGGGCCAAGCAAGAGAAATGTAGCCTCAACTTCAACAGGCCCATCTTTGGGTCAAAGGGCACGTGGTTTGGTGGAGTCTCTCAACATGCCAGCTGTAGAAATGGCTACGGCAGTTGTATCTGGAGGGCTTAGTGCAGTTGCAAACATTAGTACTAGTAAGCTTATTGACAAAGCTATCCGATTGCGAGGAGAAAAATGCCCAAGGATTCTATTCCGACTAGTATTGCTGTACTCTTGCAAGGCTGATCTCGAACGAGCATCACGCTGTGTTCAACAATTTGTATCTCTTCTTCCATATCTTTTGTCAACTGACAATGAACAGATCAAGAACAGGCTTCAACTCTTTATTTGGTAATCCCATTTCTTGTGATTCGGATTTACTTAATTAGGAGTTTGTATAGTTCTAGTTGCTCAATTAGCTTTGGTTATGTGTTGCTGCATTTTCCTAGTTTAACTTTGAACTTTGAAGGGCCTCGCGAGTCGTTCCAGTTATTCCAAGGTACTGAATCTGAATCTTAACCTAGTAAATTTTTATTTGGTTTGAGCAGGTCCTTACTTGATGCAAGAGCACAAGTTGGGAGCCAAGATGATGGTGCACGTTTTCATCTTATATCTCAGTTGATACGAGAAACAGTAAAGTATGGTAAGAGCATGCTAGTCACAAGCATCGCTGACAGAGACAGCTTGGAGGATCCAAGCAGCAGTTTGAGTGAAGCTGGGTCTGTCAACAGTCTACTGCAGAAAGATAGAGTTGTTGCAGCGGTATGCAGACATAATCAATGTTGTGATGTTGCAAACAGATGAACTCTTCACTAGACTTAAATTTCATGCAACATGCAACATGCAACACTTAAGTTTATTTCTTATAATAGCACATAAAGTATTACTGTTGAAGAAATGCTAATCTTCTGAGTATTCCTATGCTTATGTTTTCTAGAAGTCTTTAAGGGTGTCCATACTTTTTCTCCAGGTGAGAGATGAAACAAACTACATAAAATCTTGCATAGAAGAACGCCTAAAGCAAGTACAGGAACTACGTTTGGAGCTGGATGATATTTCTCATCTGGAACAGCAGCAGAAGAAAGTTTTTGAGGATGAGCTGCACAGTAACTTGAGCATGATTTTTTCAAGTGATGGAAACCGCAGAAGTGCATCACGGCTTACTTATGATGAAGATCAACAATCTGTAGCTGTAAGATAACATGTTCATTATATGCAATAAGTTTCACGTAGACATTGTTTGAACTTTAAAGATATGTTCCTTTTTAAGTTTTTATTAGTCATAGTATATACTAGAAACTCTGTAGGCAATGCTTGGCTCTTCTGTGATAAATTAGATGCTTGGAGCCATCAGCAGGTAAATAGTATAATCTCTTACATTTATACAGTATACTTGCAGAAGTATACTCTTATATTCCTATGGTCTTAACACTGTTTATCCAAATATTCATTGTCAATGCTCCTGTAATTATACACATTGTACGTTTCCAAGTGAAAGACAATGATGTTTCTATAAAGTAGTTGCATTTCTGGCATACCAGATACTAATGGCATGGTAGCTCAAAACATTTGAAATTTACAAAGAATGGGTCCTATTTATCCAGGCTACATGATTGCTTCTCATTTCAGTATGCTATTTTTCAGGACAAGTGGTGCCACATGTTTAGGGACCTCACTGATGAAAGAGGGCCATGGTCAGCTACCCCTTTCCCAAACAATGCGTTGACACGGTGGAAGCTTGATAGAACTGAGGATCCATACCGTCGTAGGCTGAAACTTAAAAGGAACTATAATTTTGATGAACATCTTTGTAATCCTCCATCTACATGTGTCACACGCGATTCTGAAGTAAACAAAAATATTGATGATTTGCACTCTAGTGAGAGAAGCCATGTTCTTGGTGAAGTCAAAAGTTTTCTGCTCAAGGGTTTGAGAGGAATAAGCGAAGAGGAAATATTAGAACCTCCTGCAAATGAAGACGATGAGCCTTCAAATGATGATTCAACTGGCAGTGAAATCAATGCTTCTTTAAATCAAAATCTCGAACAAGTCGATCATAATGAAGATAGAGGAGATAATGATATTTCACAGAATAGGCAGGAGCAGACCTGCAAGTTCTCAGTGACAGGAGAGGACGAGGTATATTTTGCATATTATGTTAAAACTTTAAAAATGTGGCTTCAAGGTAGACATGATAGTGTATTGTAGGTTTTAACATATAATATCTTGGCTCCGTAGGTCCTTCTTTCAGTTTCATGTATACTTGTCACACCCAAGAGGAAAATGGCAGGCCATCTGGATATTATGAAAACTTCTTTGCACTTCTATGTTGAATTTGTGGTGGAGGGAACAGGAGGATCACGTGTTTTTAATAGCTCAGGTGGTTTGAATTATCCTAATAACCCCGAAGCAGGCCATACAGAAAAAGCAGCAAAACCAAAGACTTGTAAAGGCACAGTCCGCACTAATATAGATGGTGAGAAGGGAAATCCTATGGAGAGACTTGATCCTGTTCAGCACCGGGCTTTCTCTGGCAAGCAACCAAAGGATGTCAAACGGCATAGGCGATGGGATCTTTGTAAGGTAAAAGTGATAGAAATTGAATGCTAATACTTGCTTTTAGTTTAGGCTTTGCACTAAGGAAAATTTTAGGGGCTAATATCGCTATTTGGCTAATTTGTTTTTAAAATTTTAGCCAAGGATTTGCCAATTCAAAATGTATATTGGCTATCAAAATATTTTTTGTGAAAAATGAAGCATTTTTATTTAAAATACATAAAATACTTAATAATAAAAATAGTCTTTATATTTAAAGTTGATATTTTAAGAATTACAATGATTTGCCAAGGTTTATCTACTTATAAGAAAATCATGCCTCCTTAAAACATTCCCTGCTTTGCATCTAATCTTTCATTGAAAATTTGAAATACTTGCAGGTCAAAGCTGTACATTGGACCCGATATTTACTACAATATACAGCAATTGAAATCTTCTTCAGTAATTCAATTTCTCCAGTTTTTGTGAATTTTGGTTCACATAAGCATGCCAAAGAAGTGGGGAGACAGATAGTCTCTTTAAGGAATGAGGCGCTTTTTCCGAAATCAAGTACAAAAAACAGGGATGAAATTATTCATTTTGTCGACAAGCGATTAGCTGTCGAGATGGCTGAAAGTGCAAGAGATGTTTGGCGAAGACGAGAAATCAGTAATTTTGAATATCTGATGATTTTGAACACCCTTGCAGGAAGATCATACAACGATCTGACCCAGTATCCTGTGTTCCCATGGGTCTTGGCTGACTACACTTCCCAGAATCTTGACTTCAATAAATCAACAACCTTTCGCGACCTTTCTAAGCCTGTTGGTGCTTTGGATACAAAGCGATTTGAGGTCCAATGAAATTTCAAAAAATAAAATTGTTTTATTTTTATACATGTTTGTATGAGTGAATAACAGTAATCATCTGAATATTTACCTGTAAGTAATTTGAAATGTGTACTTGCTGTCAATGAAATGGCATTTTCCAGGTTTTTGAAGAACGTTACTGTAATTTTTGTGATCCAGATATTCCAAGGTAACATATTGGTCATGGTGCTCTTGATCTTTTAGAAACTCTTTTTGGCCTTAACGTTTTGCCCATATCTTTTTTGGCATTTAGGCAATCAATATGTTGAGCAGGCTCACCGTTTCATGCACGCAGGTTTTACTATGGGTCTCATTACTCAAGTATGGGAAGTGTACTTTTTTATCTACTGAGACTGGAGCCCTTTACAACATTTCATCGTAATTTGCAGGTAGTTACTGCAAGAGTTGTCTGTGAATCATAGCCATGAAAACTACAAATTGACTTTTAGGTTTTTAACAATAATTTTTTCATTTAACATAGAAATACTAAATGAGGGATAACCAGGAGCTTTTGTTGTTTCTCCTTTGCTAGAGCTCTGAGGACCAGATTAATTTGAGATAACAAATGATGTATATATCCTTTTTAGGATCAGTTCAATTTGAGATAACAAAAGTGATGTAAAAGTCCTTTTGTCTATTTTGATTGGTAAAGTGTTTGGAGGTATTATTAAAGGATAAAAATAACACGTAATAGGCATTTATTTATAATCTTTGGTTCTTGCCAGGGGGGTAGATTTGATCATGCAGATCGACTTTTTCATAGTATTGAAAGTACCTATGCAAACTGTTTGTCCAATACTAGTGATGTGAAGGAGTTGGTACCAGAATTCTTCTACATGCCAGAGTTTCTGGTCAATTCTAATCAATACCACCTTGGCATAAAGCAAGATGGTGAACCTCTTGGTGATGTTGCGCTGCCACGTTGGGCAAAGGTATGCAATGGATCTATGTATTACTTCATTTTGCAGAAGTTTCCGACACATGTTATTTAAGAATCATGCTTTGATCATAAGATATGCTAACGGATGTACACGGGAAACCTTCAGTTTTTAGTTCATAATCTTCTGTCTTGTACATCAATCTAAAGGAACGAGTAAAACCAAGTATATGGTATGTGTTCTTAATGCAGAAAATGAGATTATTTTATAGATCTAATTAATGCTCACCTCAGAATGTTATTCTTGTATAACAAGTTCCTGGGATGCCCTGAATCAATTTGCTATCTGGATAACTAGAACATTTACATGAAGGACAAATGAGTTTTGACATGGGAAGAGATACTATGCCATTGTCAGGCCTTAATGAGTTGAAAGGTGGTTTTACTCAGGTGGTGGAGAATTATAAATGACATTTCGCTTCGTATGTCATTTATAATTAAAATGCCATGTGTACTTTGAAAGTTTGAAACACATGGTGTATAGTACATCAAGAGAATGGTTGTGGCATCTTTGAGCTAAATATGAAAATACAGAGGCTATAGATCAAGCAAACAATGAAGAGCAATATGATTGCCAAATAAAATATGCCAATAAATGGCGTACAACTTATCAAGGACAAGAATTTCATCTCTCCTGATAACTCGTTTTAAAGCATAGTAGCAATATTAGAGTATGAGTACGAATACGAATATGATTTGATACGGAAAAAAATACGTAAAGAAAAATTTTAGTACAACTAAAATACTGAAGTAGACATCTATTTAATACAAAAACATGTATTTTTTAAATTTAAAAATATACGTTGTCATTCAAAAATTTTAGTGTAAGTAACTCAATACTCATTTTTAGTGTAAGTAATACTCATTTTATAGTTAAGTAACTCAATTACTTTTAATGTTGATTAAGTAATGCATGTTACTTCCACATTTATTTAAAACATTGTGTGAAATAATAGTCACACATTTGTTTTGTGTGTCCAGATTTTACTTTGTATTGCTTTGCAAAATCAATTTTGTTATGTGATTTGACTTTATATTTATTTAGAAGAAAAGCAATATATGTATCTACAATTATTCTATTTGAAATCCACATTTATCTTAACACAGATTTTAATAGTAACATTTACTAAATCTTTAAAATATCAAAATTGTAAATATAATTAAGCATTTAGTCATTACCGTAACGTATCCATACTATGTCGAATATTCGCCGAATTTTGAATTCCAAACAAATTTCTGTATAGGAACTCCCAATACTGTTGAATATCTGAAAGTACTAGATGACAAACATTAAGTGGAAATAGGTGGAGTGTTAAGTGAGATCTACAAAGTCTAAAGTACAAGATGATATACTACAGTCTTAGCCTAAGTCCACCAGACTAAGCCTTCTCATTTCTTCATTTAGTGAAAATTGTCTCCAATTTCTATTGTGGATAAGGAAACTGTTGTTCAAACGTTGATTGGGACAACCATCTTGGCTTTGGTAGGTAAAGTTCCTTTGCATTGAACCAAGTAAATGGTGATTTGAAGTTGTTTAGTAGATCTGATGTGGAAATCAAATAGTGTATATTCAGGCAACTGAGGCAGAAAATACGGGATGGTTGCCTCTGGGTGTGATCGAAATTGCTTCCTCCAAGTGGGCCGATTTGTCCAATATAGATTTTTTGTTTGCCTAAAATGCTAGGTCTATTTTTTTGAAAATTGAGGAAAGAAGGGGAGGAAAGAACAAATTTCTCTATTATTTTATTTTTTGGTTTCTGCAGATTTGAGAATCTTCAAGGTAGATCTAAAGCAGATCTAAGCATTTTTCAGCAAACCTGAGAGCTTTTCTGCTAGATCTGAAGCAGATAGAAGTATTTTTCAGCAGATCTGAGAGTTTTTCAGCTAGATCTGAAGTAGATCTGAGGGTTCTTCAGAGATATTTGAAGCAGATCTGGGCGGTTTTCAACAGATATAAGAGTTTCTTAGCAGATCTGAGCAATTTTCAACAGATATGAGAGTTTCTTAGCAGATCTGTGCATTTTTCAGCAGATTTATCAGTTTTTCAGCAAGTATTTTTGCTTTTATCTCCATAATCTTCAATTTTGGGGAGGAGAATTGTAGGTTTTTTGTTTGTAAGTTTCTGTTTCAATCACACATTTGAGCTTCAATGACATTTAGGGCGATGGTAGGGGTAGTATGAAGGGTTTGGAAAAATTACTTAAAGCAATCTTTACCTTCTATTTGTCAAACATAGAATATCATAAAGAAGACCCTCCTCATTTCACCACAGTAAAAAACATTGAAGATTTAGAGCTAGTGCTTGATCACTTCAGTAAAAATGATGACAGTTGCATTTCCCATCTGCATTATAAAGAAAATTTTATAGAAATCCCTGAGGAGCCCTTGATTGAAAATATGGTCACAGACCTTCCTCATGTTTCCATGGTATGCAATGTTGAGGATTTGGACTGTTCTCAGGACCATTTCAGTAATAATGATAACATTTTCTCAGATTGGCACTAGGATGAAATCATTACAGAGATTGACACTTATGAAGAAATTCATAATGACTGTAATGTGTGTGATGACACTCCCCCATGTTCTTCACATGGTGCTGAAGGTTGGGAAAGTTGGGTCCCCTGTGATATCTTTGAAACCCAGCTTTTTGAAGAAGATTGTTTTGAGCAGAATCACGAGTGTAGCCAGGGACTTGATACTAGTGATGAGGCATCTCTCATATCTAACATAGATGGTGATGATGACTGTTGTCCGCCGATTGCACACCAGCAGCAAAAATCTTCTGAAAGTTGTCTCCTCACTCGAAAAAGTGGGAGAGGTGTGACCTTGGGGGCAAGCACAGAGCTAGGTACTGTCACCTACTCCTAGCTCCTCCGTTTAGGCTAACTCCTAACGAAGCCAAG
>LPNX011072789.1:326740-390981 GCA_001517045.1 Pseudotsuga menziesii
ATTTGGATAACAATGACTATTGGACTTTTATTGAAAATCCAACCTATGATACTTTTGAAAATCTTTTTGAGAATCCCATCTATGATATGTCCAGCGAGGGGAGTGTTTATTCTGAGACTTGTGAAAGTTGTAAAGAAGAACACTTAGAGTTTTCATTTGATCAATCAAAGCTATATTTGAGTATGTGTAATGAAGACTTGGAGAAGCAGTGCAATGAAGAATCATATTGGGTGCAACTTGTTGAAGATTTTTCTCAGCCGTCACCTTTGCATACAGAGGTTCCTTATGATTTGGAGCAGTTTGGGGTTTACCCATGGAGTTATCAGCAGATAATCCCTTTCGATGAGTATGATGATCTGCATCATCATGCGAATTTGTACATTAGTCCTATTCAATCTTGGATAGAAGAAGACTACAAGAGGACTTGCCAGTTGTGGAAGCAGTTCAGTGAGGTTTTAAATACCTGTGATTTCCCATCCAACCCTCCCATCTTGAATATTCGCACAGGTTTGCATTTTCTGAAAAATGTGTCTTTACTTTGGCTGGTAACCAAAGACAAAGAAAAACTTTGTTATATTAATGAAATGCTTAGGTGGCTACATTGGATTTTCGATTACACTTAACCTTTTATGTTATGCTTAGAGTAGGAAAATAACCTCCTTAAAGTGAGCATTTACTTTTGGCATTTTCCTTTTGTACTTGGGAATAAATAATTTTTTTCATTCCTTTGAATAAAGCAACTTTTGGGTCATTGGCTCTTTTTCATAAAACTTGTGCTACCGAGGTCTTCTTGTCAAAGTTGAGATGTTTTTACAGATTATAAGAAACCGAAGATTCTGGTGTTCTCGTATGCTCTCCTTGCCTAAGAGACTAGATCGAGCACATGCCCCGCTGTTGAGCCAGATGTTGTCAATTAAATTGCACTTAGGGGATTTTTGTGAGCCGCCGAAGTCATGAACAAGCTAGTTGTTCATTGTCAGTGCTCAGAAGGTTCTGTGGTTACATCAGGACCAGTTGTAACTTGTGGTCCCTTTTTTTAATGAAATGCATGTTCATACCCCTTGGGGGCGTTGTAATAAATGCTCTAACATGACAAATTTTTTGTAAAGGACTTGGCTTCCTAGGACTTGGCCATCGATCTGATCATTCCAAGGTGTTTTTTCCCTTGTCAATTATGCAATGTTGAATAATCAATGTATAATTTTCGAGTTTTTCACTGCTCCTCCAAAGCTGGAATGGTCGTCTTGGTGGTTACGCCTTAGGAGGTTATTAAAGTTCATGTGTCGATGTCTATAAGTGTGTTAGGCATCGATATTGTGTCGTATGGACATGTACTAAGTCCCCCTAGAGTTTCTTCTGATTCCGAGAAAAATATTTTTTTTTCGTTTTTAAGCCATTTTTAATGGTTTAACTGTAAAACTTCATAATGTATAAAAAGTGTGATCCAGAGTCCATTTTTGGCGTGTATGGACTCGTTTTCAAGCTCAGAGCACCTCCTTTACCTCAAGGGCCACTTTTCATATGCCTCGGGTGACTAAATTGTCTTGTATGGCATTAGTTCGCTAAAGATGCTACAAAACATAACAAAAAATGCTAAATTTTGACGAAATGCATCAAAGTCAAAAGTTTGAAAAAGTAAAAAATCAATATTTTAAAGTGGGAAATGACATGGCATGTGGGTCCTTATGTCATGCGACCCTTCTCCAAACATAATGGTAAAGCAAACTTTGGCTAATATCAAAGGTTATGAATGGTTTAAATAGTGGTGGCATCACCCACATGAAGTTCACGCAAACATCAAGCAAGGTAGCAAATGTGTAAGGGTGGAACCCTCTCCATCTCATGGGTTTTAATGTACTTTGGTTATGTTGTAAAGGTATTATATTATATGCTATGGAGGTAGCGAGTGGTCTCATAAAGGATGACGTCAAACCACATGAAGGTTCACACCACACCAAATCAAGCTTGCGTTTGCTTATTAAGTGGACCCCTAACCATATGTTGTGGTTCGTAACCTTGGTTTAAGTTGTAATATGATATGTCAAACAATAAAGGACATGCACATAAGTTTGGTGAGATCACACGTGTGGAAAGTGTTGACGCCAACAAGCAAGCGAGTAGGTGGTTATAAGTTGGTGAGGAGCGCATCTATCTTAGAGAGGTGGCACTTTCTCACTTCAATCAACACCAAACACTCCACTTCATCTCCGGTTAATTCATGTCTACTTCAGTTGGTTGGTGCACCCTTGGGGGTTTATAAAATCTATTTAAGCGAGGCCTTCTTCCTCATTGAAGACGGATGGAAGGAACCTTTGCTCATGTAACTTGTAATTGCTTATCTTTTTATGAATAAAGTTGAGACTTTGGAGGTCAGCCTGATGGTGCAAGAACTCTCATTGTTGTGAATGTTTGATTAAATAACCGAGGTGATATCTGCTTTGTTCTTTTTACTTTTATGCAAGTATTTATTATCTAGCTAAGAAGATTATATGCTAATCCATAGAATAAACATTTGAAGGTTCAGTTTGTTTATTTATGAGTAGTTATTTAAGTTCTAAGAGTTGCATGTTGTAGTTGGTTATACTTATGCGCTTTTGACTTTATTTAGTCTACTATACTAGATCTAATCACTTGTTTGAAGGGTTCTTTAGCAATGCAGATCACCAAGCATGGAGTAAGATTGGAGCTCAGCAGCATCTTGTCTTCTTCCCCACATATTTTGGATCTAACGTTTCTTGTTTTTCAGGCATCCTCCTCCTCAATCTTGTCAAGCTTGGGCTTGAGTTCCTTCTCTTTCCTTCTTCAGAACTACAAATGTGTTTCTTCTGGTTACTTTCATTTAACAAGTTAATCGTATGCTAAAGTTCATTATTTTTTTACTTATTTGATTAGATCTAAAAAGTGCTTTGTTTCATAATCAGAAGCTTAGATCTAGTTTCTCTTTCCTAGTTCTTGGAGTAGCAAAATATTTGTATCTTTCGGCAAGTACGTGGTTGTATTTTTTATGTATTTTTAAAGCATTAACCAACTAACTTTGCTTCATGAGCTTGCTGGTTTTTAGTAGGTTGGAGGAAAAAGAGAGGGAGGTGTTGCCGAAAAATCAAGTTTTGGGCCATTTGGAGCACCCACGATCCATCTACCTTCCCTCTTCTTCATTCCTCTTCTCCCCCAACACTTGTAAAACCCTTTTTAATCCATTTGTCAGGGGTCAAAAAAGGGTATTCCTTTTTCTTAAATATCATTGTAATAAATCATAAATAAAAAGTAGGTGGGCTACACAACGCCTACACTCCATCCCCCTTGGAGGGTCTCGCAGTGTCTTTTTATGGTTTGTCTTTTTCTAACGTTTTATTTTTACAACACTTGCACACAATCTGCCTTCACGGGCTGTATTCTTTGCTTAGGTAGTTTTACTTTTCTTTATTTCATTTTTGGACAAAGTAACGAACACTAACCTGACATTGATCTACCGAATTACGCAAAGGAGCTTGCTCGTTTGGGGAAAAGATATTCCTTGCCGTAGTAATTAGTCTCACCAATTTTACCCTTTTTCGTTTTACAATATCAATTTGGAATAAAAGAATTTACCATTCCGGCGTATGGTCTTGCCCATCGCAGGTTCGCCCTGAGCTTTGGGATAATCAAAAGCAAGAATGCTCACTGATTGATTTCTCACATCTAACGAAGCAAACTCACATTAATAAAAGCAACTTACCCAAAACATTACGGAAATCTGGCGTAACAAGCCTGAGAAATAGTGGGCAAATTCTTCAGGGAAAGCGAGAACAACTAGAAAGCGACCGTAGGGTCTCGTTAGGCTACATCCTTGTTGGTGTAGTGCTGAACACCCCTCGACAACTTCATCCAGCCCACATTTTCCCATGCAGAGCCACTCTTCTTAGAATCTGGACATAATCTCAGTACTTCATAGCAGTGTAGTAAACATCGGCGAAAAATTGCGATTTTTTCCTCTAGCCGATTTTTTGGCGAGGAAAAATCGCAATTTTTTCTAAAAAAGCGTGCCTTTTCCTGATTTTTTCTACCACGATGGAAAAAAGTGCTTAGTCTGTGGGATCCACGACATAAAGAGGTAAAGGGGCATTATTTTTCATTTTACTTTGATTTTCTTGTTGGAGGAGGGAAAAGGGTAAGAGGAGACCAACAATAATTGTGGAGGCATCCAATACACCCTTTAATGCATCTAACCCTACATCCATCACTTACCGTCAGATATTGGACCAGGGTGCAGGGCCAGGACCTTCTTCTTCTAGTGCCAGGGGCATGCCCGACAAATGGCCCATGACCTTTTTCCGTAAAAGTGGTAGAGGGCATTGATATTAGATAGCTAGCTGCTAGTTTTCCTCAGATACATTTATATATGTGATGTCATTTTGTATTGGTTATCCACTTTTGAGTCCTTGATTAGACAACTATGAGGTTTCAGAATTCAGTATCACTATCGACTTTCATGTATCATTTTATATTTTGCATAACTACATGATATATATCAGTTATTTTTCCATATTTATGTTCCAGTGTGTTTATTTGATGTTGTTGTTGCTTTATATGTTTAAAATTTTGAAAAAAATGAATATATTCTGTATTTTTTAATGTTTGTCGTGGTTTGCCGGTTTTTTCGTCGATTTTTTTCGAAAAATTGTTTTGGGACCCTCGTCGATTTTTTTGCCGATGCCGATGTTTAATTCATTGCTTCACAGTATATCGAGAATCCCCTTTCCCATAGCTTAATTCATCCTTAATAACTTTAAAACTGACCAAGACTCCACTTGCAATACATTAACAACTTTTAGGAGCATTAGACTCCATTCAACACTGGCACTATCTTCAATTTCATATTTTTCTTTCAGGTCATTTATGTTATAATTGCCATATGTATTTTCATGCTGCTATTATATTAATTTTACTTCGAAGTAGCTTGTTTCGGTATTGATTTATCAAAAATCCTAACAAAAGCAATTCATTTATAACTAATATAAGTAAGAGCCTTAGCAACTCTTTCATAGGGACTACCCCCCTTGGCTCTATTAGGAGTGGCCTAAACAGAGGAGTCAGGATCAGGTGACATCACCTGACTTGAGAGTTGCCCCTAAGGGTGCACTTAGCAGCTTGAAGATTTCTGTTGCGCTAATTCCCCCCAGGTGCATGAAAGGTGACAATACAACTTTCCTGGATACTTGTTGGTGGAACCATCTTTCTCACAATAGTTGAAGGACCAATTTATAAGCAATAGGGCACATGAGGGTATTAGCAAGTTGGAAATATGGTACCTTGGGTAGGTTTGGCTCTAAGGGAAGAAATGACGTTTAAAATGATGAAGGCAATAACCCTTAAACCACTTAATCAAGCAACAAATAGATGAGAATATCGATGATTCAAGATGCTTGAATGAGAACATAACAAAAGACCGAACATATGTTAAGACAGGGAATCTTTAAGCACAAATACAACTACTGGGTAAAAGATTTGTTATTCAGAACAATGCCTTTCGCTACCAAGATGGAATCAATTTTAACCATTGAAGGTCTCAGGTCGGGTGCCATTCCTGGTTAATTAGATCTTAAGGGAAAATAATTTTTTTCGCACAAAAATAAATACGAAAATAACATGGGATGAATTGTTATTGTTGGGATTTATATTTTTCATATTTTTTAAATTTTTTGTAATGTCCCTACTTAGAATTTTGGAGAAAATTACAAATTGGGAAAAATTCGAGCTTAACTAGTCATGACTCTAGAAGGTTCCGACTTTCTCCAAATGGTCTCGAATTTGAAAGGAAATGGTATCATGAGTCTTAAGACATACCAAGGTGGTTTATGGACACTTTGTATCCGACATTAGACCTCTGCAACCATGTTTGGGGCTGATGACAAAAGGCCAAAATTACTAGGAAATTGTGATGAAATCCCCCCTAGGGTGTAGGCCAACTGGGCTTCCCAACTCAGGTACGAACCTCCCAAATTTGTAAGCAGAGTATGGGGACTGATATAATACCTCACGGACTTTCATTACACATGGTTATTAGTTCTGCAAACTGGTTATAGAGTTCCACATTTGTTTGATAACTTTCAGTGAAATTGCATTGCATAACTAGCTCGATTTTGACATATGAAAGGTAGAGTTAAAGGCTCAGATCAGGATGTGACATACAAAGACCATATACAACATAACAATTGCTTCCCAACAGTATTAAACACCATAGAAATCCCCTCATACAAGTATTGTATACAACTCATTTAGTATGGGAGTCAAATACATCAAAAGTAGTAAATTAGTAGCATCGAATTACAAGAGTTTCAAATATGGATTTCTTGGATTTCGACCCATAGAGCATAGGGACTTGAAATTACAGAGTAACACATCATATATGTCTGTCACAACATCATCAAACTCAGAGAACATCCCTCATACAAATATGATACAAGACTCCTTCAAGATTGAAGCCAAAGTCATGGAAACTAGTGATTCAATGGCATGGGAATGCAAGAGTTTCACATATAGATTTCTTGGATTTCCACCCACAGAGCATAGGGACATGAAATTACAGAGTAACACATCATATATTGCTGTCACAACATCATCCAACTCAGAGAAGAGCCCTCATACAAATCTGGTTTAAAACTACTTCAAGATTGAAGCCAAAATCCATGAAAACTAGTGATACAATGGCATGAGAATGCAAGCTTTTCACCTAGGAGTTTCTTGGATTTCGAGCTGAATAGCATATGGGCATGAAAGTACAGAGTCTTACATAATATATGGATTCCCCAACATCATAAAGCTCATATAAAAGTCCTCATACAAATTTGATATAAAACCACTTCAAGATTGAAGCCAAATCCATGAAAACTAGTTATTCGAGAGCATGGGGAATGCAAGCCTTTCATACATGTATTTCTGATATTTCGACTTACAAAGTATATGGAGATGATATTAGTATATTACAGAGCCATACATAATATACCCAACTTGGGCATCGGATATCCTCAACAAAGTGCAAGCACCACTCCAACAAGTGCGCCATCAACATGAAAGTGTGGGGGAATGGAGAAGAAGGAATGAGAGAATAGGGAGATAGATGAGAATTCGACTATATGGACCTTCAACCTACAACTAAAACTCCTTCATTAAGCTCTAATGAGAGGTCTGAATGGCCTCTCCATCAACCAACTTTTAACAAGCAAAAGCTCTCCAAAATGCCAAAGGCCAATTAATGATCAAAAGCTATTCTCATTCCTCATGACATCCTTTTATTAACTTCATGAGGCCTCCTAAGGTCAAATTTCCCTCCATGGGATTCCTCCAACTCATCTTAGTGGTTTAGTAACTGTCATGACGCTTGTCTTCCTCTTCGTGCTCCAATTCTTTCCCCAATTCAAATGGCTTCCTCTAATTCCCAAATTCGACCTCTTGGTGGCTATTTTTAGCCCTATCATGTCAGATTTGTCATATGTCTGCAATCAGGTCTGAATTTGTCATACTTGTCATAGAATCTTTCATCATTGGTTGTCATAGAGTGCATGGAATCTCCTTCCAAGTGGCACACCTTGTCTTCTAGTCTCTTTCGCTTCCATGGGAGTTACTCTCCTTCACCTATTTGAATTCCTTGTATCATTATATGATATTTGACACCACATAACCCTCCAATAACGTTACATTACCCATGTGTTCGAATTTGGATGAAGATCATGCCAAGTGTGTGGGGAATCTAGTCATCCAAAGGCTCCACAAGCTTCCAAGTGTCTTCATGAACCCATGCCATCTTAGTTTCTTAGCATTTATCATTTATGCGACCCATTTAAAAAATTAAACATGAATATGATAAACTAAAGTCCTTTTGGGTCCTATAGCCCCTTATTACAAAATTTATGTCTCCATCTCAACCTAGGGAACTAGTAGTTTGGTGGAACATTATTTGCTAGTAGTCTTATTTTGAAATTATTTAATTGGGGACATGGCATTTTTATTTTATTTTTTATGACTCTGACATCCCCTCATCCCCCCTAAATTCCCTAAATTTTGGGGTGGTTTCCATGCATCCTGAATGTGCATTTCTGAGCTCTCAGGCTCCCTCATCCCATAAACTTGGGGAACATTGAAACAATAGATGAAGCAGTTGGATGAGATGACAAATGTTTTTTAACTATCTAGAATCAAGTTGTGAGGTACTTACTTGTTCTTTGAAGTTTGGAGGTTGGTGAGTCATCCCACCTGTTGCTGCCTTTCACACACCTGGGGGGGACGTGGTAGAAATCTTCAAGCCACTCGGTGTGTCCTTGGGGGCAAGTCTCGAGTCAAGGTTGTCACCTTGTTCTTGACTCCTCCGTTTAGGCCAACTCTTAACGAAGCTAAGGGGGGTAGACGGAGACCCTATTAATTGCTAAGGCTTTTAGGGATTTAGTGTTTTATGGTGATGAAATAAGTTACTTAGGAGTTTTGTAACACCCTGGTTTTGACCCCGTTGCATTAAATGTACATGATGTATATATTGTAATGAATCGTGGTGTGGAGCTAAAGGCAAAAGCCCCACCATCGATTTAGTTGTGTTATGTTTCGGTGAATGGAATTGTTGCCGATGGTTTATCGTGGTATACAGCACATATTAAGTTTTGTCATCATGTAAATGTGCATTTTAATTAAATGAACCCAACCTGCTATGTTCACTGCAACCATATTGAAAAGGGCATGATATTCCTAAGGATAAGGAGGGAGGATGTTAAACCTTGAGCCATGCGGGAAAAGCCATGTGTCACCACTATTTTTGATTTGCTCATCTTCCCTTGTCTTATCCAACTACCTCATTAAAATTTCTGCTGTTAGTTGGGCAGTTATTGCTCGAGAGTGGAGTGTGGTAGGACTGTCAGTATTTGCCCACACGCACACTCCACCAGCAGGTTGACCCTCACGATGGCAGGAAAACTACTACCCCATCCCTCCATGCGGATTCTCCATTATTCCATTCGCTCCACGATTGCAGGGGACATCCTCCCACTCTCCCAAGCTTGTTGATCTCACGCAGAGGTGTCCTATTTCCTTACGCACCGTTTGGCCTTCTCTATTGGTGGTTCCTCACGCAGAGAGGAAGGGGGTGCCGGTTTGGTCACTAACATTCAGGGCTGTGGAACGTGTCTTTTCCCTATGGTCTGTGGTCGGTGTGTATGTCCTTTCTCGGGCACGGGTTGAGGGTCTGTTTACTTCCTCCATTGCCGACTGTGTAAGTTTCCGTGGTTTCATTGTGAGATCGGCTGTTGTTCTTCCCTTGATCGGTGGTAGCTATGAGTACCTATGTCGTGTTGGTTGTGTTTTCCCTCACGCTTCGGAGCTGCTATAGGTTACCATTGAGTTGTTTTGGCCATGATAGGGCCAAGAACGACTCAGGGATTTGTTTTCCTCTGTCAAAGCTGTAATTGTTGGTTTTGCTGCATGCATGCAGTGGTTAGTCTTCGGACTGTATTGAGGTGGTGATGAGGGCTTGATTTGCTTGACAAACCTGGCGGGTTTGGGAACCACACAAACAGAGCTAGAGGGTTGGCTTTCTTCTCCACAACCCCTGAATAGCACTGGAAGGGAGGTCAGGGCCTGAGGGACTGTGTAGCAGAGAAAGGACTGATTTTCTTGTGTTGGGTTTGTGTGGGTGTCCTAGAAGTCAAGCTAGTTTTGGTGTAGGTGTCCTTAGCTCTTCAATGAGCTCACCAACTTAGCATTTAGCCTTTCCCAGATCCTGGATGGCCTGATAAACCCAACTGTGTTGGCTTGGTTGATCTGTTATTTGCCTGATAAACCCAACTGTGTTGGCTTGGCTGAATTGTGTACCCTCGAATGTTTTGTTATCCTTGGCTATGTGTAAGCCTGCTAGTTCCTTATTCCTTGGGGAATCATGCCCGACTCGGGGGTGGCAGCATTACTGAGAGATTAAGGAGCATGCTGGCCGATGGTTGGGTGGAACGTTGCAGCGACGTAGCTGGTTGCGGGATAGTTCTTATAAGATAAGTATTCTTGGCTAATCTGTTTTGCAATCATATTTACTATTAATGAATTATGATGATGGACATGTTGAATGCTAAATTGTATGTTTTGCTTCTGTTGTGTATATGAATGATTATGCATCTTAGTATGTAGTATGTTCAAGCATTCAGGTTTTTATATGTATGTACATGTTCATGGGGCTAGTTGCCCGGACGTATGGTGTATGGTAGCGTCCTCTTCGCCTGTCGGAGGGTCGGGGATGTTACAAGTTTCGATAAACAAATTTAACAAAAGATATTTGCAAGATTTGTTACTTGATAAGCAAGAATGCGGAAACATATGATATGGTAGCGTCCTCTTCGCCGGTCAGAGGGTCGGGGACGTTACAAGTTTCGATAAACGAATTTAACAAAAGATATTTGCAAGATTTGTTACTTGATAAGCAAGAATGCGGAAACATATGATAATATCAAAAATAGATCAGTGCCAATAATGGAGTCCACAAATGAAAGTGTTGTTGAAATGCGAAAAGGATGTTGTAAGTGCTCTTGGCCAAATTTTAGGTTGATGTGAGATGAGTTGATTACTTAGGGGGGAAGGGCACTACCAATATACCTAGGGGGTATGGGGAGTATGTCCAAAACCCTTAACTGATACGGCTACCTGCAAGGAATATGCAGGTTGGTTGGAGTCTCGGAGACGGTGTTCAACACTACACCGCAAGGGTGTAGTGTAACTATGCCTTGAGGTCATTGCCCAGTTGTTCCTGCTTCCTTGGGGTAATTTGCCACCGCAATGGCTTAAATCGAGGTGTTGGATTTTCGCTTGGGGAGGTTTATTGAAAGATGTGAGATCTAGTAATTCTAGTCACCCACGTTGCTTTTGATGCAGCCGCTTGATCAGACGAACCGCAGCTAGTGCAGAGCATACACAACGGAATCTTGATAATTTTTAAGGATTTTAACTTGTGTTCTTTGTTAATAAGAAAAACCTCCAAGAATCACTTTCGGTCCAAATGGATTTCAATCAGGAAAGTGTGGAGGGGTTGATTTTAGATAACATAAAAAATGCCAGAAAAAATCTCAAATTATCTAATTAGTCCTACCACACATCTCTTACCCCTTTCGGTTCAATTGGGAATTCATGGGGTAAGTAGTATAATTACTCTGAATTTGTGAACATTGAAAGCTTGTAATGCAAATTCAATGTATACAATGTTGCAAAACACAACTAAACTAAAAGAGGTGAAAAAGTGCAAAAACCATAAAACGCAGGATCCCCCCTTGGGGGATGGGGAGTGGGCTCGAAAGAGCCTACTCTGAAACCTTTTTATTAACTCGGTTACAATGCTTTAGAGGAAATGCACTTTGGTCCTTGTTATCTGGGATCCAAAGGCTTACAAAATAAGAGAAAAAGAAGCCCGGTTGAGGAGGGAACTTCCTGGAAGCTCTGGATTCCAAAAAATGTGTTTTCGGGCAGAGTTTCCTTCTCTTTTTTAATGGGCCTGCTAAAAACCAGCAAGCAAATGTCAGTAAAAAGTGCCCAAAAACACTATAGAAGTGTCTTTGGACAACGCAAAAAATACCCCAAAAAAACTAAGTTAAAAAAGTAAGAAAAAAGAGCAAAAAGGAACCAAGGAAAGCAAGGTTTCCTTGGGATCTTGGCTTGTCTTTTGGGCAGCCAATATGATATGAACTTCTATGCTAGATATAACTTTAAACTTTGAAAAAAACAACTATTGCATGCAAGCTATAGATTTCTCTAAAAATGGCATGCAAAAAACTGATTTCTTTATGCCAGATCTATGATGCTTATGGAAAACTTTGAAAAAAGGGATCTTGAATGCTCATGTATGAGATCTAATGAAATATTTTGCATATGATAGCCTAGAAGCTCATGCATAAACAAAGTAACCAAGAAAATTTGATTTTTTTAAAAAGAGAGAAAGAGGAGAGAAGGTTGGTTCGTTGCTGGAATGAAACAAGCTAAAAAGAGGCCCTTCTATGGAGCACCGAGGGACAATGTCTTGAGCTTTATTGGATAGGGAATGGCGCCAATCTTGATCCACACCTCATCTGATTGGGAACCTGCAACTAGATCACAAAAACTTGCACAAAACCTCGTGAGATCTAGATATATATGTATGAAACAAAAAAGGAAAGATCATGCAAAAATAATCTTATTTAAGCATATAACTTAGATTCTTGAGCATACATAATATGAATAAACAAGAGCAAGTAATCTTACTTGCCAAGTTTACACCCTTACTTGATTCAACTGAATCCTTGAAGCTAGAATACAAAGCGACACAAAATTGGAGAAAATTTGCAGTTACCACATTAGAAACATGACGTTGGGAATCCACACAATTACAAGCACTACACGGTATAGCCTCCAAAGTTTCTTTATTCAGCAAATGAATGAAAAATAACAGTATTACAATAGCCACCAACTCTTCATCCAACTCTAACTAGCTTGGAATGGAGAAGGCTGTGCATTATATATAGCCAGATTGACCAAGCGGGGCGCATGCCTGACAGATAGAGAGAGTGTCGCTGATGGAGAGTTAAGTCGAGCCTGATTTGAGCTAGACTGAGGTTGAACTGGAGCAGAACTGACCATCTGAATGACACCTCACTCAGTGAACTGAAACAACCAATCAAAAGATGCCAAAAACCCCACACGTGTGGAGGAGAGAGAAGGGCGCATCCTCTAACCCTGTGTGAGCTTTTAGTGCCCTCTGCTAACTGAAAAACCTCTTATGTTAGCCCCAGTCCAACTTGCCTTCACTGAAGAGAGCCGATGAGACCGATTTCAGTCTCATCGGAGCAAATCCCACTGATTTAGGAATTTGGGAATATTCTCCATTTATTAATTATTTCTATTTTTTAATTAATAAAAATGATTTTTCGGAGACTTTGACTTAAGTGATAAATTTATCACTTAAAACTTAGGAAAAGTGGGTTTTTGGGTTAAACAGGTGCTCTGAGTTAGAAAATGAGCACCCCCATGTCCAAAACTGATCCCTAACCACACTTTTTTGCAATCTCAAATTTCCCAATTAAACTATTAAAAATAGCCTAAGTTTACGGGGAAATTTTATTTTTACCAAAACTTAGAAATAAACCTACGAGGACCTAGCACATGTCCATATGACTCAATATTAATGCCTAGCATATTTATAACATTGACACATAGACTCTAATAACCCCCTAGGCCTAAATACCAAGACGACCACCCCAACTTTGGAGGTATGAGTGAAAAATTCAGAAATTATTAGTCGTTTGTTCAACAACAAATAATATCTAAGGGAAAAAACACTCTTGGCTAGTCGGATTGATAAGTAAGTCTAGGAGACTAAGTCTTTTACATACCCCATCATGCTAGCACATTTTATTACAACTCCCCCAAGGGGGTATGAACATGTGGTACATGAAAATTAAAAAAAAATTCCCAGAAGAAGGTTGAATGACTTTTGAACTTTGAATAATGAACAAGTGTTTGTTCTCATCACCCGGCTCACTTGATAACACAAACTAGGTATGACCTAGTAGGTAACACCACCCTTCCTAGCAACAACTTGTGTAGATCTAGGCCTGAAAAAATCCTCTATTGATTGGGGCGCACTTGAGCTCTTTGGCTTGTTCAATTTGAACATAGAAATTTGGATTAGCTAGTAATAATCACAAAACTAAAAAAACTCAGCACTACAAATTGAAATAAACATTCAAATCAATTGGGAGTTTAGCAAGGAAAGGAAGGAAAGAGGGGGAAAATCGATTTCTCTTGGAAGATATCCCTTGTGGATGAGAACACCATGTTGCTTGGGGTGAATTTGATGTTCCTTCCCTACATGCAAACCATCAAAAAATTGCTCCAAATCAAGAGCACTGAACTCTAACAAGTTGATGAGGATGGCGAGGGTCAATATTTATTTCCAACTCATCCAAAACACAAGACAAGAGACAACACAAGATTGGTTTTCTATTACTGCTGAAAATGGCCAAAAGTCCTTTACAAGTGAGAGCCAAAGTTACAAAAACCGAACCGGTGGACAAATCGACCGACCCTCAAAACCGGAATCGGACCAGAACGGGTCAAAACCGGGGACAAAACCGGATCATAAAACCAGTCCACCAAAAATACATAAAATATTCAAATTTTATTTATTTTTAAATATTCATGTGCATCCATGTGAGTTCAAACCATTATACACAACATATGCAAAGTTTCTCATGTATATAGCATATAAGAGTTCATAGAACCAAAATAACACTTAACATCGAGTGCAATCCATGTCTGAATCAAAATACATCAACAAAAGGCTCTAAATGGCCTTTAGAAGTTTAAAGACTAGAGTCAAAGACTAAACAATCTAATCATCAGAATCGTCTGAATCCTCATGATCAGACTCATTAGAGGCCTCAGAATCAGCCTAGACCAGCTCTAAGACCATTAACAATCAACACTTTCAAACTAAAAGATCCGAAGACACGCAAGCACAAACTCGAAAACACTCGGATGAATAGTGTGAGTGAAAGAGAGGGGGTGGGGGTCTTTTTATAGGTTCATTAGGTGTCTTAAGGGTGTCCAGATGCATCCCCCAACCCACTTTCCAAAAAATAAAAAATAAAAACCTCTTTTTTGGTATCTGTACGACCTTGTACAAGCCGACCGGTTTCCTGGGAAAACCGGCTTTAGACTGATTTGATACCGAACCGGGCGGTTCGTGGACCAACCCAGCCGGTTTGGTATCAAACCGGCCCAAAACCGATAGGTCCTCCGGTTAGGACCGGAAACCCACCGAAACCGGGCTGACCGGTCGGTTTTGCCAGTTCCGGTCCGGTTTTGACAACATTGGTGAGAGCTCACTCTCTCTTATAGATGAGAGATGAGCAAGATACCTAGCCCATAAAGATGGAGGGTTGGGATTAAATCATAGTTACAAGAGATCAATGGAAGAGATTATTTCTCATTTTACAATTTTAATAAAGATGGAAATGCCATCAAGTTGAGGGGGGTGAATTGCCTCATTGATCCCATGTGCTAAATAAAAATGCTAATTTACAACTTGTATCACAATGTTGGGGCCCCTAGAGGGGACCCCCTTGATGGTGTTTTCCACCCATCTCAACATTACATATATCAATTTTGAGTTTGGAGTGAGCAAGTGCGCCCCCCATGGAGAGAATGTGCCCCCCCTTGGTGACCACTTGCTAAAAGATGTGTAAAGCATGATGCAATGTCAGGGAGATGATCAAAAAGTGCTTTGGAGCATAATACATGATGACCCAAGTTAATATTATACCTTTCCAGGGTCTCACTACTATACATTAAAAGCCATGGTATATTTTTTAAATCAAACCTTTGTCAATGCCATTTAATAAATCACCATTACTTAGATTTTGGTCTTCCTTTGCTCAAAACTGAAATATGATGCCACAGATGGATTCCTTGACCCTCAAAATCATAATGTGCATCAAATCCATGCCCAAAACCGATTTGAGATATGATCTTTAGAGCAGCTCCAAATAATTAAATAATTACTTAGGTTAAAATGTCGTAATTTAGAAAAATTAATCCATAATTAGCCTATTTATCAAATAATACTGCAAATCCTATTTGGAGTGGTCGAATTGGCCTCCAAAGGTTGAAACATTATCAAATACGACTAGGTGAGAATCACATGCTGCTGGTTGGTCCTGTTGACCAAGTCAAACTATTGAAAAAGTCAAACTTAGTCAATGTTCAACTATGATGCAAGATGGTACAAGGACCATTATATAGCCTGATGATGATGATAAATCACTTGATTATGAAAAATATTGACAAACTACCAAGCACGAGATCCTATCATACACAAGTGATCATCATGTGACTCTTTGCATAATTTATTTTCATAGCATAAAAAACATAACAAAACATGAAGTAAGAGTAAATGTCTTATATACATATCACCCTCTAGCATAACCATCACAAAGTATTGCATAGATCAACCTTCCTCATGGGTTGAGTGAATGGTCAAATAGTCAATAGGCTAGTCAAGTGGAGTATTGATCATTGGAAGACTTGAGCTACTCTTGGAGAAAAAGGATATCAGGGGTCTATGTGACATTAATTAGTTTGGAAAACATTAGGGAGCAGGGTGTCTCACAAATGGATGATGTGCTAGAAGGCACCCCTTTGATTTTAGTAAGCCTCCCCTTTATTTCACTTTTCACATTTTGCATTTTCATTTGATGCATTTCTTTCCTTCTTTGGATATTTCATTGAAGAACTTTATATACTTGCAATATTTTAGTTGACTACTGATTGAAAGGTACTGGCCCTGAATTGTCTTTTGGACACCAATTATGGCATGGCCTTAGCTCCGCTGCTAGCCAATGTCCATAGGTGCGATGGAGTTGCCACAATAATGTTTTTTTAGAGCAAATAGGAAGTACCTCTTAATTCAAGAAGCACCTACCCTTTCAGCCATCAACCAATTTCAAGGATAGGGAAAACTTGCTTCAAACCTCGGGAGTACGCTTCTACTGACTAGACCAACCTCATCTTGCACTCAATCCACATGGATCTACAAGTAGAAAGAGATCAACGGGGTCAGAAAGCTTTTCCACACACATCAAAGCCGAGACACTAGGGGAGGACATGGAGGCCATCCTAAATGAGAGGTCACAAACGAGAAGGTCCTTGAGTTACTCATATCCAGATCAATGAGATTTTTTTCTATTAGCAAGATGAATGGATGGAATATGGATAAGGCCGATATATGGAACCGAGGGACAAGTTGTGATCAATGCAATACTCTGAAGGCCCTGCCAAAGGGAGACATGCATATAAAACAAGCACTGACACTAGATGTAATGCGATGCAACTGTCTTACTCATGATACTCATCAGACGATCACAAGTGTAAAATAGAGCCTATAACTAGTTAGTTAATCAATATAAATCATAAAGTTTATATATAATATCCTCTAGGCATGCATTTGATACACAACTAAACTATATGATGAACATCATTGGCATACATGAAGTACTGAAAACCAAAATCTATGCTCAACATCTCAAGGCATGGCAACTCAGTGTACATAAGTATACAAAGGTATAACAGGGGACCCATAGAAGTGGCTCATCAAAGATTTGGGCAAACTGCTATGAGGCTTTGCCCAACAAAAAACTGATCTAGCCGAGCTTATAGATTGCTGAGCATATTCTATTCTTACTCTGAGCTTATACCAAAAACTGATCCACCTGAGCTTATTCTATCCTCACCTCCCTTGTTTCAGTTTCATATTTGGAAATAGGAACCCGTGAATATTTGGGAAGATTTGTTTTGCCAGAGAAAGATTTTTATTCAATATCTTAAGGTACATCTATCTTAAAATTTTGAATTTGTTCCTTGTAGAAAAATAATTAGAATTCAGATTTTAATAGTTATTCATTGGTTATAACTTATCGACATAGAACATTTAATTTTGAGTAATTAGTTAAATTCATAAATCTGGAAATTGCATCTAGGTTTTATATTTCATTATATGTTGGATATTTTGTAAGAAAAATGATAAGTTTAATTAAGGCTTCATTGCATTTTACTACGTATATGGTCTCTGTCGGAACAGCTACAGAAATGTGTCCAGTGCATGAGTTAAATTGTCCTTCCATTTTAGTGTCAACAAACTGGGCTTCTGTCCTGTGATGGTTTTAGATTGTATTAATCTCTGCCATTCATGTTGTGTGCATTTCAGTATCTCTGCAGATGGTTTTATACTAGGGAATTGCAAACAATGGTATTTAAAATGTACTGAAACTCGAGTCAATCAACTGCAGGATTCACCTGAGGAATTCATATTCAAAAACAGGGAGGCACTTGAGAGTGAGTATGTTAGTTCCAATCTTCATCACTGGATTGATTTAGTGTTTGGCTGTAAGCAACGTGGCAAACCAGCTGTAGAGGTATGGTTCTTCTGTACAATCTATTAATTTGACATTTTGCATTAAAACAGCATTGTTCCTCATTCAACATTTGATTCTGAAGCTCTAATTGTTTCTGGGATAGCAGGCTGCCAATGTGTTCTACCATTTAACTTATGAAGGTGCAGTTGATTTGGAGGCGATAGATGATCCACTACAAAGAGATGCTGTGGAAGATCAAATTGCAAATTTTGGGCAGACACCTATCCAACTCTTTCGGAAAAAGCATCCTAAGCGAGGACTACCCATGCCCATTGCCCGTCCATTATACTATGCACCAGGCTCAATTACACTCACTTCAGTAGTTTCTGCAGGCTTTCAAGATCCGGCATCAGTAATATTTGTTGGTGTGATGGAGTCAACTGTTGCACTTGTAAGCCAGGGGCTAATTATGTCAGTCAAAATGTGGCTAACTTCACAATTGCAGACTGGAGGAAACTTTACCTTCTCCTCTTCACAGGTTTGCTAGAAAATCCAATGCTTGCAACCCTAATTTTGGCCTTTCCTAATTGGATCATATTTCAGAACATGTTTCATCAAGAAACAATTTAAGTCATTCATTTCCTTGCTTCGTAATAGGAGGTGAATGTGTATTGGCCATGTAGCATAGCTAGACAATTTGATTGACATTCTGTTTTATATTTAGTATTTACTATACTGAATAGGTGTGCTGAAAGTCAGATATCTAATCAAATCTGATCTTATTGGTACATTTTACTTTTTACAGGAACCTTTTTTTGGTATTGGTTCAGATCTCACTATTCCTCGTAAAATTGGTGGCCCCTTGGCTGAGAACCTTGAGCTTGGCACACAGTGTTTTGCTACTCTACAAGTTCGGTCATTGGGCTTTCTGCTGAGTTGTGGAAATTGGGATAACAGTTTCAGAGTTATATCTTTGAATGATGGGCGCATGGTTCAAAGCATAAGGCAGCACAAAGACCTGGTCAGCTGTGTTTCAGGTATTTGACAACTATATTTTCTAGCCATTCTTCTGGACTTTTGCCTGCTTTTAATTTTAAAGTTCAAAGTACAGCAATGTATTTTTCAAAATCCAAGATCTCTGTCATCATTTCATGCCCATGCACTGATTGCCTTTGTGAACCTATTAAATTCTGGCCATGTGGTTCCCATATCTTCTTCAACTATTAAAGTCTATCATCTGCAGTCCTTGGGCTTTGTATTTTTGCCTGGAGTCCACTATGCAATATCGACAGTGACCATTAACCAAAATGGGCAAAGCCTAGGCTTTTTAATTTCATGGAGAAACCATGGATATTTTGTAATTCTTTGCCTTGGAATTTGTTATTAAGTGGGTACCAAACAACCTGTGACTTGATTATCCCAAATACCCACTTATGCTATTCATCAACCCACCTTTTATTCTGTTAGTTTATGTATGGGTCCAAATGTTTGCTTCTTACTGTCTAATTCCCTGATTTTGTAGTTTCAGTTCAATAGAGTGACCTCACTGACTTTCAGCTGGTATATTATATTTTTCTTGGTTTATTTCAGTGGCAATGGATGGAAGTATTGTAGTTACTGGCAGTTATGATACGACAGTTATGGTATGGGAAGTTACTTCATCTACTAGAAGTGTCAATAAGAAAGTCCGAGATGCACAAAATATCCCAGATCGGATTCGGAAAGATCATATTTTATCAGACAAACCTTGCCACATTCTTTGTGGACATGATGATGTTATTACTTGCATAGCTGTCTGCGTAGAGCTTGACCTTGTTGTCAGTGGATCTAAAGATTCCAGTTGTATTCTCCATACTTTACGGCAAGGTAGGTATGTAAGGTCTATTTATCATCCAAATGGAAGTGCACTATCCAAGATGGTTGTATCACGGCATGGTCGACTTGTATTGTATTCTAATGATGATCTGAATCTGCTTCTCTACTCAATCAATGGGAAACTTCTTGCAACTTCTGAAACAAATGGCCGTATCAATTGTATGGAGCTCAGCAGTTGTGGTGAATTCTTAGTTTGTTCGGGTGATAAAGGACAGATAACATTACGATCCATGCATTCACTTGAAATTGTAAGCCGATATGATGCAATGGGAAAAGTTATTTTGTCATTGTCAGTGACCCCAGAAGATTGCTTCTTAGTTGGAACACAAGATGGGAGTCTCCTTGTGTATTCATTAGAAACTCCCCAGCAGCGTAAGAGTAGCCTTATTCAAAACATTAAATCAAGGACATTTGTGACAGGGTAACTAAGTTGGTGAGATGTAGATTCAGCACCAAATATACATTGGCCACCTGAGCCATGGCTTATAGTTGCTTCATGTCCTTTCTTTCTAAACATCAAATCACAGGCATTTGCAGCACAGTGTAGCTATGTTGGCACATTAGTTTTGGAGTGATAAAATGGATCCAGCATTTAACATACATTGGATCAACCAATACAGGGCTTACAATCACTTCAGGTTCTTTTTTCAAACCATCAAATCGCAGGAGTTTCCAGAGTAGCTAAGTTGGCAAGTTTGTTGTCAAGTAATAAAATGGATCTGGCACCCAATATACATTGGTCAGCTCTGCCACGATTCACGGTTCCTTCAGGTCCTTTCTTCACATTATTATTTTCGTTTTCTAAATGATCTTCTGTTTGATTATTAATTTATTATGGTGTAGATAAGAAAATTCTTTCTGATGTTATTTTAACAACAGCAGATGATTTCCTGATGTCCTGGTTTAGTCATGTGATTTCCTTTCTATGAGAAAAAATGCAACTGAAGGGAATCTCTTATTCTAATGCACTTTAAGTAAATACTAGTTTAAAGATTGGTTAGTGTACAGGATACCAAAATGTGGCAGATGCGCACAAACTTAACCAGCATTATAATTTAGTTTAGCTTGAGAGGTCATTTTTCAGTATGTCATCTGGTTCCTTCCCTTGGGTATTTTTTTGCTCCTCTTTCATCTGGTAGAGAACAACAAATGGAGTTGAAGGAACTTGGATTGTTTTCACTCACTTGGATTATGGTTTTTCTCTTCATATAATTTGTACTTGGTCCTTGCAGAGGTGGAATTCCTCTGCAATTACAGCATCGTGTCCTTAAAGGTCTATAGATTGGTATATACTGCCTGATTTCTTATTGGAAGATTAACGTAAGCTTTGAAAAGCACAAATGAATGACCACACTACATAAATTCAGTCCGACTCTAAACAGTGAAATTATTTTGTGGATGGTGGCAAGAGAGAACGGTTCGGCTACTTTTTGTATCATTCCAAGTGAAAACAGAACAGGATTGACCTGCTGGGCTGCTGCATGATGCCTGAAACTTAATCTGGATGCTTGTAACAAATTAACAATCAGCTGTACATTTGTCTATTCCAATTTATTGTTAAACTCGACACATTCATTTAATCCATGGTGCAAGTCTCTATGTCTTTGGTCAACCTTTCAAACTCTGGCCAGCGGTGCATGTGTTTATAGAGATTTGTATTACGTGCATTAGTTTTTTTTGACTCCCATCTTGTTCAGGAATTCTTCTAGATGCTGGAGGCTGTACACTGTTATCTGACAAGTTTTAACCCTTTTTGGAGTATAATTTTTCAGACTAGAGAAGCTAGCCTGCAGTCTCTACAATTGATGTAAATATTGATTCTTTGAAGTCATAAAAAAAGGTTCAAAATCTGGCTAAAATGCTGTTGTCATATTTAGTGGATTAAAATCACCGATCAGAATCTCCATAATATCTGCATTTTCAGTAAACTTTTCAAACAAGGCGAGGTATGAAACTTTAGTGTTGTTTTGCATTGGTCTTTAAAGTGCGAGTTTTTACTTTGTAAGATGCCTCGAGTACAATTCCTGATATTGCTGCAGTTAATTTAATGGAAACAATATATCAATGATGTCTACGTAAAACTATAGCATAGTGGAAAAACCAACAAGGCTGACATTAATTAACACTTTACATGCCAACTAGAGAAATTTACAAAAAAAATGTAAAAAAATAGAAGTCTGTTTATCATAAGCAAGTGGCATAAGTGCCCCGAAAGGGATATATGCCATAATGTGTTGCAGTTTAGTGTGGCGAAGGGAACTCTTGAAAAATGTTCTCATTTTCTTTGTGATAACTCTAGCGTTCTATGGCACGATGGCATTGCCATGCACTTAAATTGTTGGTTTAATGTTTCCAACCTGAATAATAATGAATGCAGATTTTTGAACAGTTGAAATATGCAATTTCATATTTTTGAAATAAAAAAATTCAACATCTAATGTTGCTTCAGCCATGCCACAAATTTGTGACAAGTTAATAACATCTCTCCAAGACTCTTGTAAGAAGTCGTGTCTTTGATTGTTGCATTCTTCTATTTTCAATATATATGGATTTTCTCTAATGGCTTTATTTTATTCCATAATTTCCAAAGTAGCCTACGCTAAGTGTATGTTGCACATTATTTTATTCATTAATTTCCCAAGTAGTCTACGCTAAGTGTATGTTGCTCTCCATTTGCCTAGATTGTAGCTTTAGCAAATGACTGATTAATTTGAGTTATTCTTATTTCATTTCATGTTAGATTTTTCAAAAGCTGTGCTAGGTGTCTCATTTCATGAATCTTTACGCGCTTGCTTGAGTTCCTCTCTTGATGAATAGTCTCAATTCACTTGTATATCTTCGCATATATCGTTCCATACAGGGAAGGAATTGTTTTTCAAATTTTCTTCGTTTCTTTGTAATGCTTGCTCCCCAAAGATTCCATCGATATAAGATCCTTGGCAGAACAAGTGTTTTATGAAAACGTTCCTTGTTCCTAGCACGTGCTCACAAGGCCCAATAAGGTCGCCCATCCTTCATTGTAATATTTGGGGACATTTACACTTTTAGTGTTTGTTTTTTTTTATAAATTTTTTATTATTATTTCATTTCTTTTTGTTTGCCACAAAACAATTAAAACACTTTAAACTTAAAGCATAAAGCAGGTTTTAGCCAATTACAATTATGGAAACTTTACAACTGTTATCTTAGTGAAGCTTTTCTTCATTTTAAGTGGGAAAAGATAATTCTATACTAAAAAGAATTTTGTGATTTTGTAATTAAATTAAATGTGACAATGATACTTGATTGATTAATAGATAAATGAATTCAAAAATATCTTAACATTAAATGATTTACAATATCTTATTAATGAATTAACAATTACACTAACTTATGTATTAGATAACTCTTATGAACTATTAACCATTGATCAAAATAACTATAATCACATGTGAATTTGTCAATATAACGAAGTTATCAAATTAATAAATCATAAATTACTAAGTATGAAAATATTAACAAAAATGATCAAGTGTAATTGATGCTCTAGATTTTCAAGTTAAAAATCAATAGTATAAATATGAAACTCTTAAATTAGAGAATTGCAAAAATAATTGTTAGTGCTAAAGTTAACCATCGACTGCAAGAGAGCCAAGATTAACACATCTTAAGCTCTAAGGCTTGGATAAAATCTGAATGGGATTTGTTTTTAATAACAAAGAAGAAATTGAAGGGGTGGATGAATGATTAGACCTAAAAGATACACCTATAAGCATATGAAAGAAAAGGTAAACAATGATGATATAAAAACATGTGTCTACAAATAGTAACAATGCATGAACCAGTTTAACAGTAAGTCATATAACCACAAACAATTGATTATATAACTGATAAATATTCTTAAGACATAAAAACATTCTGCAAAAAGAATTACAAATATTGGTATCTGTAATAAAAAACTAAGATAGAAAAACTATTTCATAAGAGTTATTATAGACAATCATACCACATGAACAACAACATCATTATAAGTAAAAAAATTGGTTCATATATAATTTTTCATCCTCAATACAATCCTAAAATATACTTACAAAGTTGTAAAATAAACCCAAACTGATAACTCAACCCTTACAATGACACAGTCTCTCAGGATGGAAACTCTCCCCCCTATTACATTACAAATCATAAATTTATACAAAAATGCAACACTTCAATTGTTTCTAGTTTTCAGGCATCAAATCGTATCAATAGGCTGAAATAATCAATGTTTTATTGCCATAAAATATGGAATAAGTTGCAAGAGATCTGGAAATGCTCAGAATCCTCTGCATAGAAATACCTTGCTGTTTGTCATATGTGCATCTGTTATCAAGGGATCGAGAATGCAAAACATAGCATAGCTAGACTGATATGAAACCTAAAATATAGGAGTGTTGTTAAAGATAGAATCTTTTGACCAAACGATAGCTTCGATTCATTGTTCTAGAGACTGGAAGTTTGCTTACTAATCTTAACAAATACTTTGCCATCTGTATGTGCCTGCTGAAGCTGCCAAGTGCCCTGAAAATATGAAATTTATGATTTGATTGCTGAAAAAAATATGGGATGCACATTTGACCAATGCTTATGGTCTGCCTGGAAAAATGGATTTGATCCTCTTCTTCTTCTAACCCGTTAAACCCTTCATGTATTCTACATTTCGAAATATTTTGATTTCCTTAACACTTGGCTTCTTGTTAACATTGGAGCCAAACTTAACTTTCATCAACAGCCGACATTGAACTCTGGAATTTTGACATTTGGATATAATATGTTTATTAACCGGCTGCATTCTCCTTTGGTGAGCAAAAACAAAACACTGGTGAACACTAGTCGCATTTTCCTCTGGCTTCAAATATTTTTGACAACTAGGTGTTTGTCTTGATCATATACCTGGCTGTATTCATAGTGTATTGCAACGTTATTCAAAGCTTTTGGCTCCTTGTTGACTCTTCCTCAATGCCAATTTTGAATGTTTGACGATAATTACTTGTATATCTCCCCTTAACACATGTTTACTTGTCTTTTGAGGTTGTTGTAGGTGTTACCAACTTTTTTGTGCCATAGTTGGGTTACCTGAGGAGCCGCCGGTTGTCAAACATGACCAATGTTTGATTCCAGTGTATCAGTTGATCCGTTTTTATGTCTAGCCAGTTTTGGTTAGTCAGTTTTTTATTTGAATAATTTTGACCATGGCCCTGCGGGGTTTGTAATAAAATGTGCTAGTAGGGTGTTTTGAGTGGTTCGGTCTCCTAAAACGTAGAATTTCAACTAAGGTATATGTGCCTGCTGAAGCTGCCAAGTGCCTTGAAAATATGAAATTTATGATTTGATTGCTGAAAAAAATATGGGATGCACATTTGACCAATGCTAATGGTCTTCCTGGAAAAATGGATCTGATCCTCTTCTTCTTCTAACCTGCTAAACCCTTCATGTATTCTACCTTTCGAAATATTTTGATTTCCTTAACACCTGGCTTCTTGTTAACATTGGAGCCAAACTTAACTTTCATCAACAGCCGACATTGAACTTTGGAATTTTGACATTTGGATATAATATGTTTATTAACCGGCTGCATTCTCCTTTGGCGAGCAAAAACAAAACACTGGTGAACACTGGCCGCATTTTCCTCTGGCTTCAAATATTTTTGACAACTGGGTGTTTGTCTTGATCATATACCTGGCTGTATTCATAGTGTATTGCAGCATTATTCAAAGCTTTTAGCTCCTTGTTGACTCTTCCTCAATGCCAATTTTGAATGTTTGACGATAATAACTTGTATATCTCCCCTTAACACATGTTTACTCATCTTTTGAGGTTGCCGTAGGTGTTACCAACTTTTTTGTGCCATAGTTGGGTTACCTGAGGAGCCGCCGGTTGTCAAACATGACCAATGTTTGATTTCAGTGTATCAGTTGATCCGTCTTTATGTCTAGCCAGTTTTGGCTAGTCAGTTTTTTATTTGAATAATTTTGACCATGGTCTCGCGGGGTTTGTAATAAAATGTGCTAGTATGGTGTTTTGAGTGGTTCAGTCTCCTAAGACGTAGAATTTCAACTAAGGTATTTCAGGGTTTTTTTTCCCTTGACAATTATGCTTTGCCTATAGTCGAGTATAATTGACGAGGTTTTCTCTCGCTTCCTTCAAAGCTGGAATGCCCGATTTTGAATTCTGGGCCTTGGGGGGTTATTAGAGCCCAATTAAGTGTATATAAACTTACTATGCATTATTAGAATAGAGCATGGTCATGGCCTAAGTCACTAGGACCCTAAAAAAAAAATCGAAATTTTTTACTGGGCGTGTCAAAAATTATTTTTAAATTTTTAAATTTTTCCTTAAGTTTTTAATTAAATTTTTCCATAATTTAAATGGAAAAATTCAATTTGTAATAAGTTAGTCATCCGGAACTTGAATTCAGTGATTGAAGGTTCTAACCTTAAGTGAAAAATCATTCTTGATCGACTAGCTAGTCAGATCCAACTTTTAGATCATCATTTGGCCACATAACGCTTATTTTCTCAAAAAAATCATTTTTGGGGAAAAAAATGATTATTTTGGAGAAAATCCAGAACTCTCCAAATTAATCCAAGTTCAGTGAAAGGAAATGCAAAATGACATGGCATTGGGCATTTATGATGATTGGAGTTAACAGAACTCAGCTTCAGTGAGCATTAAAGATATATTCAGTTAACGGTCTTGTCATCTCCAACTAACTCATGAATTGGATGAAATGGAGAGTATTCATTGGCTTGATGTTTTGATCGAGGCAGGAACTGGTGATTACACTTATGATCTATTAGCAGTGGCTCCTCCATACCTAGATGTGCCTTCACCTACGGGTTGGAGTGGGGGCGCCTTGCCTGGGTGGAGGCCTCCCCTCACTCTTAACTCTCCAACTTTGGTTTTGTGCTCTCAGTGGTGTGTCGAGCCAGTTAGGTCTGGATTTCTGGTTTTAAGGTTTTGGGTCTTCTCTCATTGTATAAATAGAGGCTTCTTTAGCTCTATTGAGATGGATTTTTGTGTAGAGAAACTCTGTCCAAACTTTGTAAATGATTGTTGCTTTACGCAACTGTTGGAATAAATTTAAGGCTTTGGAGGCTCATATGGTTTGTTAATTGTGGATGAATGCTCTTGATGGATGAGGTGATTGTGTTCTAATTCTTCTCTTTTATGTTTATTTTGGTTAAAGATTTATGCTTTAGAAGGCTTCTGTAAGCACGTAAGAACAATTATTTGTCGTTTACAATTTAGTTGTTTATGGCTTTACTCTTAGAAATTGAAAGTAGCATTGTTTATTCAGTCATATTTCATGCTCTTTTACATTTCAATTTGTGAAACATACATGATCTAATCCATTTTTTGGCAAGTATTTGGGTTGAATTTTTGCAGATCAGTCCATCCAACCAAGTAGGAGTTCGAGCTCAGCTGCATCCTCTTCTCTTGGACTCAAGTGCAACTTCCGACACTTGCCAGCTTTAAAGAATCCAAGCATCCTTAAGAAGATCCACAAGTTTGAACATTTTCTCTTGCTTTCATTCATCTTTCAAGGTAAAAAAAATTTAAATTTTGGGTTAAGGCAAGGTTTGGGTTAAAGTGATCAATCATTCACCAAATCGTATGCCCCTGTTGGTTTTCCCTTCTTCATTTTGCAGCCCTCTTTCACTTCTTTTTGCAGCGCTTTCTTCTTCTCTTTCGCTCCCTCTTTTGCCCTTTTTCCTTACCTTTTGCAGCCGTATTTTTGCCTAAATTTGCAGCCCTATTCACCCTTTTTGGCAGCCACTTTTTGGGCCCTAGTTTCAGCCTTCTTCCTCATCTTTTGTAGCCCTCTTTGTCATTTTTGCAGCCCCTCTTTCACCTTTGTTTTCAGCCTTCTTTTGAGCTTACTTTGCCCTCTTTTCACCCCTTTTGCCTTCTCTTTTCCATATCTTCTTATTCTTCTCTTCTTCCTCCGGTTTTGGTAAAAGTTAGGTTCATTTTTTGATTAAGTTTATAGATCTAGTTTCATTTTTTTTGGACTAACATTATAACAAGTTAGTGTTCAAAGCTCTTATTTTCTTTCAGGCAGGTGAAAGAGAGCCCAAGGGCATTGAGAAAGCAAGGAGCAAGCAAAGAACAAAAAGACCAAAACATCTCCTTCCTCTTTCTTCCATTTCTCACCTTTGCTCATTCAAGAAGAAGCTGAACACAACAAAAGATTGTAAAAAATTAATAAAGAGCGAGTGGGGTTATGGCTCCCACACGCCTCTTCCCCCATTTGGGGGAAGCTTGTATCGTCCCATTGTCATGCATGTTTTTTTTTGCTTAATAAACTGCTAAAGGTAGAATATGATAGAATAATTGCATAATCATTAGAAAGATAGTTTATGTTTTGATTAGTTTATTATTCATAGAAAATGAAGTGAATATGTTGATTTGATTGTTTACTCAGATATTGCATAATTTCTTTACTGTTTTACTTACTCCCTTGCTTTTTCAATTAGGGCCCTAAAAAGCCTAAAAGAGACTCTTGGGTTGTTTAGATTTCTATGTTTCTATTTCTTTCAAGTTCAATGAATTAATTCTCTTGAACTTGCAGTAACACAAGTCAAGAGCACTCTATATCGGAGAGCATACTTAGAATTGCACATCTTTGCATTAGGCATCTTAGATTAGCTAAGTCTCTTGAACCACTATTATAAGACGTGGTCAAAAACATTCTTTGTCGAAGAGTCTTAATCAATTAACTTAATAAAATTTGCAATGCACACCTCCTAATTAATTAACTTCGTTTTCTCCTTGCTGGAGTATGCTCTGACCGACCTCAAAATCGGAGTACCCAGAAACGGCATTGGATTTCTAATCTTGCAAGAAAAACTCAATAAAATTTAAACCTTGTAACCAATGCACTGACGTTGTAGGGAATTTTCTAAAGTACTTCTTAGTAGAGGCGCCGAAACCCCCGTTGTCTAAGCTTCTCAGCTAGTTGGTCAATCTCTGCGATACCAACCTGGGATACTGGGCGGGCTCGTCATGTCTTCAACAGATTGAACTTAGAATATTCTCTCAGTTTTTTGAGAAACCTTCGTTGACACCCTAATCAAGAGCACATAAAATTCTTAAAATCTACCAAGAGCACTCGTACAACCTAATATTCACTAGTTTGATTTCAAGACTTGTTATTTAATTCTTTGCGCATTTCAGTATTTTGACTCCATAAGGCACTGGTCTTGTAATCTGCATAATTATTATATTTGGATCAATTGTCTGTGGCCTGTTTTAATTTCTATCTGTGAATGCATAATTAATGAAGTCTGGAATCATTACTTATCTTTTAATCTCTTGCTAGCAATGTGGATTGCTTTGATTTATGTGTCAAACTCATATTAAACAAACACCTTTAATCACAATAACTCCTAAACAACACCCATCCGCATCCGTAACCAATTAAAATATTTTAACCACATTGAGCCATAGAAAACTCTTTGTTAGGGACTACCCCCTTGGCTTCGCTAGGAGTTAGCCTAAACGGAGGAGCTAAGAGTAGGTGACAGTACCTAGCTCTATGCTTGCCCCCAAAGTCACACCTCTCCCACTTTCCTAAGTGAAGAGACATCTTTCGAAAGATTTCCACTACTGGTGTGCAATTGGCGGACAACAGTAGGCACTTGGAGATTTTCTATTTTACATATAACGAAGATAATCCCACATGTGACGGGAAAAGGAATTTAAAATATTTAAAAACACAACTGTTTAAGTATCTTGCCAACGTGAGAAATGTAGCTCATTAAGCTAAGCACTCTAAATGTTGACTCGATAATGTGTATGTGGTTAATATTGAATTCCACTTTTTGTGTAAAGAGAAAGTTAAAGGAAAATAATTTCAAATGTCCACGTGAAATGGGTAAGGTGATGAGTAAAGTAATGGGAATTAGTAATACAACAAACTTTGTTTTTTAATAAAAAATATTATTTAGTTAAAAGAATAAAGACCTTTAAAATAAATGAAAAGAATAAAGATATTTTTCTTAAAATAATAATAATAATTGCTAAAAATAATGATGCATATAGAATGGGCTGGATTCAAAGGTAATGTTTTTGGCAATCGAAGACTGAAGGCTGAGAAAATACAATTTTGGTCTAAAAACCTAGAACCTTTGGCAAACTTGTCGAAGGCTATTTCAAATGCAAACAAAAAACAAAGAATCAAAGACATACATGACCACGATGGAAGCTTGAAGCAATGGAAAGATGACCAAGATTATTAGAACATTCATGGCTTTTTTGACAAGGAAAATTAGGGTACGCTTTTACATGTGCATTGCTAAAATCCAAAAATCGTGTGAGAGAAATCTGGTACCAACATTTGGCTCCAGCTAGGGATGGCATGCTCCCTGCGAACTACCAAGAACAAGTAGACCTTGTGCCTTTTTATTGAACTGTCTTTGAAATATGCAACCTGTCATAGAACTCTGCCAGCTAAGACCAACCACATAATGCAAACCAAGTTGTCTTGCAACTAAAAACTGAATTCTCCATTGGGCTGGAGTCATCTCTGCAACCAACCTCTGCCACTTATTCAAGCAAACTAATAACCCTATTCCAAAATTTGCATCCCTGCTCTTCTAACTATTAAAAAAAATTAACAGAAATTGTTCACTCCAAACCATACTTGCTGAAGGCAAATCTTATATTGCAAATTGAAGAAAAATGCTTCAAGCATGAAGCTTATTTATCCACGCTACTCCTAGTTCTAATCAATTGTACTACTATTTGATCAAGTGAAATCATACTTCCAATGAAGCCATGATAGCATCCAACCAATTATAAGAACTTTTTGCATGCATATTGAAATCAAAGAAGAAGCTATCATTTGTAGAAGAGTTTTGATTTGCAAAGCATACTTATAACCACAATCCTCTTTGATTCTAAACTCTGCAAGGATGGAATTTTTTGATAACCATGATTCCATGTAGATGGCCACTGGGTCCCTCCAGTTGTGCTGCATTTCTAGTTGATACAAAAAGTCGCATTGTTCCTCTGCTCCAGTTTTAAAATCATATTTCATTTGTTTTGTTGGAAATAGAGAATGGAGATTTTCCAGGCATTGGAAATCAAAGGCATCAAAGTTATCCTGAATCTGTTCTGGAGTTTCTTGGACAACATCAATAACCATGTCATCATGAGAATCAACAAGCTGATCCCCCTCTTCCATGTTTCCTTCAGATGGATAACTGTCATACATTGGCTCTGGTTGTTCATGGATAATGGATTGAATGCCTTCATGAACCCGCTAATTAGATTATGCTACATCACACATATCTGGATCTTGGATTTTTAAATCATCATCATATTCATAAAAAATGGGAGCAACATGATAAATTCTAATGATAAAGATGAAGATTTTTGAAAATTATCATCAGTAATATGATCTTCAAACGAACTTGTAACGACTTCTTTAACATAATCATCATAATAAGAAACATTTGGATTGATGCCAAAATTATCATAATTATTAATTTCAATAACATAATTTTGAAAATCCTCTTGCGGTTGATGTAAAAGAGAAGGATTCCTCTGTATATTTTCTGCTCCATGGAAGGCATCATACTTCTTTTCTTGAAATGTTGCAAATGAAGAAGCAACAAACAAAACATTGCTGCCCTTAACTCCAACTATAATATATTCATTTTGTTTAGTGTCTCCTTCAAATTCTGATTCAAAAATAGTAGATACAAGTTTATTGATTTTTGGAGATTGTTGTTCAACAACTGGTGAAGAAGAAAGATATGTAAGCTGCTCTTCTAACTCCTTTTCATCTCCTTTATTGCATTTCGGTAGCTCAGATTCAAAATTGTCACATGCTAATATATCGATCTGCTCGTTATCATTTGAATATTCAAAAGAAAAAACTTGTTTTTCATGACCATTTAGAATAGTAGATACATCTGATATAATGTCAAAAGTATCTATAATTTGGTTATCACTTTGAGGATCATGACCCCCTTGATCATCATGAAAAGTATCATCTATTGTAGCATACTCTTCAACATGGGCATACGATCTTTTAGTCAACAAATCGAATTCATAACAGCCTTCTGGATAAAGGAAATTAGCTGAAATTTTTTCTTTGCAAAAGAAGTGAAAGGAAAGATGAAATTCTTTCAGTGAAACAACACTAGCAGTAGGAATAGATTTGCACCACTCTCGAGCCTTCCCTTCCAATGAATATCTGAAAAGCTTAATTTGAACATCCTCATGCACGATATGAAGTCGATGAATATAATCATGGAAATCTAGCAAGTGCTCAGCTGATACTTCCCAATCTTCTCGAAATCTGGGAAGGCTATTTTCCCATTCATCTTTACTAGGCACTGGATTAGGAAAACCAGATATACTTGAGAAATCACAAAATTCATACATTTGAGCAAGAATCTTGTCCATTTCGAATCAGTGAAGCCGCCAATAGATTCACCTATGATGAAGCTGGAGTTGCTAGGTAGAGAATTGCAACCAAACTAATGTCCTGCCCCTGTCTACCATCAAGAGTTAGATCTAATCATTGTTGTTCTTCCTGGGGAAGATATCTTTGCTCCTCTGTCCCTGGCAACGACGCCAAAATATGTTATTGCTAAAGTTAACACTCGACTGCAAGAGAGCCAAGCTTAACACATATTAAGCTCTAAGGCTTGGATAAAATCTGAATGGCTTTGGTTTTTAATAACAAAGAGGAAATTGAAGGGGTGGATGAATGATTAGACCTAAAACATAAACCTATAAGCATATGAAAGAAAAGGTAAACAAGGATGATATGAAAACATGTGTCTACAAACAGTAGCAATGTATGAACCCGTTTAACAGTAAGTCATATAACCACAAACATTTGATTATATAACTGATAAATATTCTTAAGACAGAAAAACATTCTGCAAAAAGAACTACAAATATTGGTATCTGTAATAAGAAACTAGGATAGAAACACTATCTTTCATAAGAGTTATTATAGACAATCATACACATGAACTGTAGCTCATTAAGCTAAGCACTCTAATTGTTGACTCTATAATGGGTATGGGGTTAATATTGAATTCCACTTTTTGTGTAAAGACAAAGTTAAAGGCAAAATCATTTCAAATGTCCACATGAAATGGGTAAGGTAACGGGAATCAGTAATAAAACAAATTTTTGTTTTCTAATAAAAAATATTAATATTACTAAAATTCATGATGCATATAGAATGGGTTCGATTCAAAGGTAATGTTTTTGGCAATCGGAGAGTGAAGGCTAAGGAAATACAATTTTGGTCTTGAGCGATTTGACAAAAACCTAGAACTTTTGGCAAACTTGTCGAAGGCTATTTCAAATGCAAAGAAAAAACAAAGAATCAAATATATACATGACCAGGATGGAAGCTTGAAGCAATGGAAAGATGACCAGGACTATTAGAACATTCATGGCTCTTCCGGCAACGAAAATCAGGGTACTTTTTTACATGTGCGCTGCTAGAATCCAAAAATCTTGTGAGACAAATCTGGTACCAACAATAACCATTGAAAGTGCTAATTTACAAAAATGAAAGCATAAAAGTAAAGTTGAAAATAACCCAAAGAACATGTGTATTATGTTGTTATTATTTCCAACAAAAAATAATGGTAAATTCCATAATGATATTTAACAATTTTTAAAACATTGCTGACAAACAATGAGCGATGAAATTAAACAAAATTCTAGATTGTGTTAGTTACTTGGTTGTGCCATTAACGTATAAAATGGTGTGTTTAACATGCTAAAGATTGGATGGTCATCGGGTCCAATGAGCAGCTACCGCTTGGGAATTTGGTGCAGCTACCGCTTGGCGATAGAATCGATGATTGGGGAAGCATTTGCATAACACATTCAACAGTTGCAGCAATAAGTGAGACAGAAGCTGCAAGCCAGTAATGAGCATAACAAAATTATAAAATATGCTCACTAACAACACCGGATATTCAATGAAGGTGATTTGGTGATGGTTTGTGTACGGAAAGAGCGGTTTCCTAGAGGAACCTACCACAAATTGAAGTATAAGAAAATCAGTCCTTGCAAGATTCTCAGGAAAATTAATGAAAATGCTCACAAGGTTGATTTACCACCTGATCTTGATGTTTCCCCTGTGTTTAATGTTTTTGACTTATATATCTTCCATGGGGACAGTGTAGGTGATGAAAGTGAGGCAAGGGTGGATTGGCAACAGGCTATTCCGAGAAAGAAAAATGAAAAGATTGTTCATATCTTAAATAAGGAGACCCTTCATACTTAACAAGATCAATACAACCCATATCTAGTCCAGTGGGAAGGCTTAGCACCAATAGAGAGTACATAGATTGCATAGGGGGACTTATTGAATCTAAATCCTGTTAAGTGGCAACATTTTGAAGACAACAACATGTAGGACCTACGTTCTTTTCAACCAGAGGAGAATGATGTAGTGATTTCTAAAGGCTGAAAAAAATAGAAAATAAAATTAAAAAAAAGAGAGAATAAATGCAGGGATTTCCAGGTGTCATAACTTTGACTCGATTATTAGTTTGGGCTCAAATTTAACAGGAAGTTGTGTTTCGAAGTGTTCAATGCAGTGGTCGATAATATCCTTCTAATCAAAGTTTTTTTTGACACTTTTTTGACACTTTCCTGACACTAAAAAAAAAAGATTGGATGGTCATCGGGTCCTGGGACATTTCTTTGAGCATGGGGAAGCAGTGCTTTGACTCACGTTTCTTTGCGGTGCAGGTTTTAGGGTCTGTTCCTCATCTGTAGCATTCAGGCTGCTCATGGTGATCCCTCACTCCTTCTTAGGCTTCTCGGTGGTGGGATTCCAGGGTTTCTGTTTGCTTTCATCCTTTTGTCTGGGGTTTATGGGGTTTCTGTGGTCACTCCTATCTTGTCACTGTGCTTTATTTGGGGTTTATGGGCGGCTCTGTGCAAAAAGCCTCTTGGAGTCCCTCCCCTTAAATGGGGGACTAGTACCCACCAAGGGTAAAAATAAGTGGGAAGGAGATCACTTTTGGCTGACTGCACAGTATTTTCTTCATCTTGGAAGCCGTCACCCTTGCATGGCTCTCGCGTCATTTTTTTCGTGATTCTCTTTGTTGACATTTTTTGTGCACAAATTGGGTTGACCCTGAAAACTTGTTGCGTCTTTGTTTTTTTTGGGTTTTTTCATTCTGCACCTGTCAGGGTTTCAGATGATTGAGGACACCTTCGTTTGGTCCTTGTGTTTGTCTTTTCCTTTATATCATTGTTTGGGACTTCCTGCTCTACCAGGGTTGACCCTGTTCCCACATTGTTTTTGGGATTAGGGTTTCCCTTTTCCCACGGTCTCTGTCTGGCTCCGAATGTTTGTCCTTGGGCTACCAATTCCTTGACCCTGTTTGGGTAAGGCTTGGTCCTTATCCTCGGCTCTTTCTTGACTATTTTCTGTTGGTCTCCTGTGGGGTATATCCTTATCTCGCGTCTCTCGGTGGATAGGGTATCTTTTGGTATAGGGCTGTCGGTTGAGGGTTTATGCCTTCCACATGCACTTAGCATTTGCCTGAGGCTGTCGGTAGACGGTTTTTGTCTAGACACTCTTTTCGGTGTTTTTGCCTCTCCTTGGTGACTCTCTCTTGTATCACCAGCAGTTTCGGTTTTTTGTTCACTTTGCTTTCCAGCTGGGACTGCATCTGATGCGATACAGGCTGACTTGGTATACTCTATCAGAGGATTGTCGTTGTCGAGGGGTATATATATGGCTGAACAGGTACTCTATACCCAATATTGCCGGAAAAGAAGCACTAAAAACATTAAAGCTCAGGAGGGACGGTTTAGATTCGTGGTTGGTCATGACATCTATTTGGATCGTGTTACATCTCTCTGTTCATGTGCTTTGGTGGGCCGACTGGAGTATGCTAGGATGAATAAATTTGATTGGGTGGAATGGGCAACTATTTATTGGAAGCCGTTGATTGATTATGTTCCCACCATCAGCCTGTTATCGAGGGGCTGGATAGTTTTTGTTTTTCTTGAGGAAAACCATTGCAAATGCATTCTGGATGGTATCTGGCGAATCGGGAAGGGTTCTCTGGTGCTTAACCAATGGCACATTGGCTTCGATCCTCTCAGAGAGCGTATCACTAAAAGGCATTTATGGGCTCTGCTTCCACAGCTGCCATTTCCTCTCTGGAACAAGAAGGTGTTAGAAGGTATTGCTAACTCCATTGGACAGTTTGTGGACGTGGAATCGGAATTTCACCTTGCTTATGATAAGCGGATAGCACGAGTTCTCGTTGAACTTGATGTCTCTCAGGGTCTTCCAGCGGAGGTGGAAATTCTTTGTGGGGAACGTCTTTTTTTCCAAAAGCTGGACTACCTTCGCGTCCCATTCAGATGCAGCATATGTCATGAGATTGGACATCTCCGGAGTAAATGCCACTCACTTCATAAGATGGAGGCAGACTCTGGTTCGAAAGATGAACAAGATGATGGATCTTTAATTCACTCCGTTATGGATGGCGCCCCTCTAGGTACACATAATGTATCTTTCTTTCCTACTGAAATTGTTTTAGATGAGTTTTTGGGAGCTGTGGATGGACTGATACAGTCCCATAGAAAAGGCCCATGCTCGGAATCCTCTCGGGAACCTATCTTTTATCAAAGCCCTCTCCCTGATTGCAATCGGGCCGATGTCTCTTCGGACTCTGTTACTGCTCCGGACTCTTCTACCCTTGCCTCGTTTCCTATGGCTTTGAATCCGGGGGTTTCTCCGATACCACAGGTCTTATCCCTGCCCTCTCCCTTGGAGCCGGTCTCTTCTACTCTGGCCCCACCCGTCCCGATGATGTCATCCTTGGTGGACTTCCCACCTTTGACCTCCCGTGGGTTATCCCCACCTCTTCCCCAACCCCCACCTAGCCCAACCTCCTCCCATTCTTTTCCAGACCCTACCCTCAAGCAAACCCTTTCCATTTTCACAGCTACTACCCCGTCCTCTCCCTCTACCCTTCCCCTAAACTCTATCCAGTTTGCAAATGTCACCATTAGGAAGAAAAGGGATAAAAAGGTCAAAAAGCAGATTGATCTATCATCTGCATCACCTCCCTATATTCCTCTTTCTGCTTGACTTGATGATGCTGCACTCAACTATCCTTCTCGGGGACTTAGAGCACCGTCTCCCCTTGACGGTGCTCCATGAAGAGAGTTTCTTTTAATGTCCATGGCCTGGGAGGCAAGGCCAAAACTCTTTGCCTTTGAACCCTCTTCAATTCTCTCAAGCCAGATGTGATTCTCCTCCAAGAAACAATGTGTAGCTCCCTTCCTGCTTTGTTGGATTTTTCTAAGATTCTCCCCTCCTGGGAGTTTTGCGCCATTGACGCCTCGGGCCTTTCTGGTGGATTGTTATCGGCCTGGAACCCCCTCAAAGTTAGATGTAACATTAGAGGAAATTTCAACTCAAAATGGGCCTTTTAACTTTTATTCAAATTCCATGTCATGATGTGTTAGCCAATGAAATTGCTTTAAATTTGAAATACTTTATAGGTCTTAAACACTTTTTTAATATAAATTTAGGGATATGTATCATTAAAAAAACTACTTTTTTTGTTTGTATTTTTGACATATCTCCCTATGTTTTTATTCAAATTTTGATCAGGAGAGCTCGTTGGATGCGGAATTAAATTCCGCATCCAACGAGTACCCACTCGACATACTTTTGACCCACCCCGCTACCCAAAAAACAAGAAATACCTGAAAAAATGGAATGATGATGTCATCATTTCGTTTTTTCAGGTATTTCTTGTTTTTGGGGTAGCGGGGTCCATCAAAAGTATGCCGAGTGGGTAATCGTTAGATGTGGAATTTAATTCCGCAACCAACGAGCTCTCCTGATCGAAATTTGAGTAAAAACACAGGGAGATATGTAAAAAATACAAACAAAAAGTAGTTTTTTTCTTTTTTTCCTCCAAAATTAATAAATATTATTTTATTATTTTAACTATTATTTTATTTGTTCATTTTAGGAGGCCCATTTTGAGTTGAAATTTCCTCTAATGAGCCTATCAAATTTGTGCAGGTCTTCTGATCCAAGCTTCTTTTAGGGGCTTATCTTACCCTATTTCGATTCTCAATGTATACGTGCCTTATAAAGATCGTGAATCTTTTTGGGAAAAAGCCCACAGAAGTGGGTTCCTGGGTACCCAAAATTTGATTCTTGGTGGGGACCTAAACCTTACTTTACACTCCTCTGATATTTGGGGCCTTAAATCTTGCCCAGACCCTCTTTCCTGCTACTTCTCCGCACTGTTTGACTCTCTAGGTCTTATGGACCTTGCTCCCCTTTGTTCTGGCCCCACGTGGCGTAATGGTCATGCGGGATCTGAGGGTATTAGTAAAAGATTAGATCGATTCTTGATCTCAGGTCCTCTTCTACCCTCCCTGGGTTACTACAGGGTCTGGACACACTGATCTGACATTTCAGACCACTATCCTATTGTTCTGGAATGGAATAAGCAAAGGACCTCCCACAATTATCCCTTTAAGTTTAACAGATCGTGGCTCAATGACCCTATATTTTCGGAATGGGTTACTACCCTCTGGCCCATCCTTCTTAGGGATGAATTTGTTTCTGACCTGGACTCTCTCCTTTGGAAGCTACAGACCCTCAAGAATAAAACCAAGGGGTGGATCAGAGATAAACAGTCCCAGCTTGAAAAGACTTATCTTTTTATGAACTCTCCATCACATCTCTCCTCACAAGATCATCCCATGGTATCCTCAATTCGGGGGACTTGGCTCTACTGGAACACTATAGATCTGAGAAGAATAAGATCTTGAGCCATACCCTCCTCACTTGGCAATTAAAGAGCAGAGCAAAATGGACTCTAGAGGGGGATGTGAATACAAAATATTTCCATCTGTTGGCTTCTGGCCGGCGCAACCAGAATGCGATCTGGGCTTTAGCAGATGAGGCTGGTAACATTTTTGAAGAAGAGTCTGCACTCAAAAATCTGGGTCAAGCCCACTTTTCAAATATCTTTAAAGATGATGGGGATACCTGCTTATACCAGCAACTCAAGGTTATTCAACTCTTTTCGAGAGAGATCTCTGAGGGGGATGCCTCTAAGCTTACTTGTCCGGTTGCTCTCGGGGAGTTAGAACTTGCTCTTAAATCCTTCAAAAAAGATAGAAGCCCGGGACCGGATGGATGGCCCGTTGAGTTTTACTTACACTTTTTTGACCTTTTTGGAAAGGAGCTTCTATCTGCTGTTGATTTTACCAGAGTCTCTGGCTTGATCCCCACCTCTCTCAACTCCACCTTCATTGCTCTGATCCCAAAGAGAGACAAGCCTCAGAATTTTTCTGATTACAGACCCATATCCTTGTGCAATCTCCTATACAAACTTATTTCTAAAGTCATTGCGGTCAGAATTAAACCTTTTTTGGACTCTTGTATCTCCCAGGAACAATATGGGTTTCTTAAGAACCGGCAGATCACTGAACCTATCGGTATTGTTCAGGAGTCTCTTCACTCTATCAAGACAAAAAATCTCTGTGCCTTTATTCTCAAATTAGATTTGATCAAAGCTTTTGATAGGGTCAACTGGACTTATATCCGCCTCATTCTCATACAAATCGGTGCTCCCCTTCAGACTGTTAACTTGATTATGGGCTGCCTCACATCTGCCACCTTTGCTGTATTGATCAATGGTACCCCCTCAAACTTTTTTCCGGCCTCCAGGGGATTACGTCAAGGATGTCCTCTCTCTCCCCATCTTTTTATCCTTGTTATCGAAAGACTCCGTCTTCTTATTGCAGATGCTCCTAGAAATGGCCTAATTAGAGGTATTCAGATTTCTCCTAATCTTTCTCTATCTCATCTACTGTTTGTGGATGATGTTTTCCTCTTGGGCTCGAGCACACTGCAAGAATGGGCAGCTTTTGATGTCATCCTGGATACTTTCTGCAAAGCTTCAGGTATGTTAATTAGTATGGAAAAATCAGTTTTACTCCACAATAATGTTACTAGCTCAGAGCTCCTGCTTCTCTCCAGATCGATTCCCTACCAAATGCTTCCCATATCTTCGGGTTTCAACTACCTTGGTTTCTATATCAAGCCTCTTGGATATAGAACGAGGGACTGGGATTGGCTGATAAAAAAGTTTGAAAAAAAAATAAGCCTCTGGACCCATAAGATGCTTTCACTGGGTGGTAGGTTGATTCTTGTGTAGTCTGTTTTATCTAGCATACCGGTATATTGGATGGGCCTAGCTCCTATTCCTGCTTCTACTCTGCAGAAACTCAGAAGTATCACCTTTGCCTTTTTGTGGGGTTCCTCTGATTCTTCTCGCCGCTTTCACCTTGTTTGCTGGTCTGATCTCTCCTGGCCAATGAAATATGAAGGGTGGGGGATTAGGAATTTCCATTGGTTTAGTATTGCACTTCGACTCAAAACCTTATGGGGGGTACTCTTTTGTGACACTCTCTGGAACCGTGTCCTTAATTCCAAGTACTTGAAGAAGTCCTCTGTGGTTGACTGGCTTCGTAGCAAAAACTTCTGTACCCGTGGTGTATCTGTATTCTAGAGGGGATTCATACAGATTATACCTTGGCTTGGTCGACATCTAGCATGGAAAGTGGGGAATGGAAGAGATATTCAGGTAGGTATTGATGCTTTGATTGGCAATCCTCACTCCTTCCTCCTTCTTGAAGGATTAAGGACTTATCTGGAAGATTTGGATATTAAATCCCTTGCTTAGGCTCACAATTCCTTGCCAGATGTTCAATGCTATTGGTACTCTGCGGATGAATTACTCCTTGATGGGGAATGGAAAGATACTTGGAACTTGTATACTCGTGCTCTGGATCTTAATGGTATACGTCTTACAGATGTACCTGATACTTTGATGTGGGATTTCAATAAAAAAGATGGATCAGTGTTGGCTAACATAGCTTATGATTGCCTAGTGAACTCATCCAGGCCTGTATTGGGGAATCGTGTATCATTATCACTCTGGAATAGTTCCCTGCCACGCAAAATTGGATGTTTTACTTGGCTGGTGCTGAAAAATCATATTCTCACTTGGGATAATCTCCAAAAAAGGGGTAAGCATGGTCCTGGTATCTTCATTTTATGTTTAAAAGATGAGGAGCCAGTCCTCCATCTCTTCTCTCGCTGCCCGATATGGATCAATATTCGCGGTCTTATTAGCGATCTTCTCTAGCTTTATATTCCTCCTGTAGCAAATTCTATTGCAGAGTTCCTGGATTTTTGGGTTACTATTTACCCCCGTGGTTCTGTTCTTAGATATATCCCCCATCATATATATTGGGCCATCTGTAAATCACGTAATAAGGCTATTTTTGAAGGAAAACGGGTGACAGTTATGGGTATCTACCATCAGATTTTGAATGCTGTACAATTGTCTTCTTCACGGCCTGTTATTAAGGACAACAAAAGAAAAAAGGCAAGAAAGATTGGTCCGGCACCATGTATGATTTATCAATGTGGCTTTTTTTATGGTGCTTCTACTTCTTCTGCTGTAGGTGTTGGATATAGTCTGTTTCTCAACGTGAATCATCATCTGGATTTCGCATTGGGGGTTGGATGTGGATCCAATACAAAGGAAGAACTACTGGGATTATGGGCCCTTCTGCACTCCTCCCAAATGATGGGCATTCCACTGGTCCATATATATGGTGACTCACAAGTCATCATTAATTAGGCCAAAGGTATCACTGCTCTAACCCCACCAGACCTCTTTCACTGGTGCCGGGAATCACAAAAGCTTATCACAAGCTTCCATGATCTTTCTTTCAGTCACATCTATCGTGAACACAACCGGATTGCAGACAGTCTTTCAAAAACAGCTCTTACTCTTGATCCAGGTTATGGCTGTTTTTCAGAATTTTTTGATGACCATTTGGTCACTAGTGACTCTTTCCAGCTCTTTTGAGCATTGATTATTTGAGAAGTTTTGTCTCTCTTTGGTTTCCTGCAGTGGCTCCACATGAGTAGCTTTTTTGGACCGTAGATCTGATCCCCTTGGTTCACGATAGATAGGGCTGACTGATCTAGATCTTTCATATGATGAGACAGATTTCTGATGGGGCTTTACACTTTCTATTGTATGCCACTCCCCTCGGCAGCGACTAGATGTATTCTCACTGGAACAAACTATTATCCGGTATATTTATCTGTGATGTAATCCCTTTTGGGCGGGTGTTTTCAATGCCCTTTGATTCTTAATAAGAATACCAAGGACAGGCTTTTTCTTCCTGAAAAAAAACATATGAAAGTTTCAGATCTGGAATAAAAGTGAAAGCATATCCGCGCACTAAAACCACTCAAGATTTAAAACAAAATTCTGAAACAATTGTTAAAGTATTTGGAATGATAAAGTATTGAACAACTCTTTCAACAATTAAAGTTTAGTTTATCTAAAAATTTGAAAAGTGATTTACAAGTGAGATGAACTTAGATTTGAAATAAAACTATTATCCCCCAGCCAATAAGTAAAAGCTCATAAAAAGACGTCAATAAATATAATTAAAATGGTGAAGTTAAGTGTTGCCTTCAAAGGGAATTAGTGTGGTTGATTTGTTTGTAAAGTTATGTAGAATTAATAGTTAAAGTCCTTATTTAATCTTAAAACAAAAAAATTGAAAACTAATGGTTGAAAGTTGAGGAATTAAACACCTTTACTTGTGCTTATGTAACTTGAAATGAAGGGCAATGAGATGATGAGGAAACAAGAGTGTTTTGGAGATCAAAGAGTAAGGGGGGGCATTATATCCCTTGTCTCAGTCTTTGATATCCAAGTATAGTATTTTGTTGCACCAAGTAGATGGTTGAAAATATGAATTCTCATTTGTAATGCAAAGTCAACACATCCTACATCTAGGAACAATATAACATGAGTTCAATATTATGCTACTTAGTAAGTAAAATGTGTAGAACTTATGAAATATATCGTGATGCAACCAATAAGCTTTGATTCAATTCACAAGATTTAAAAAACATGCAAACACATGAGAGTGGAAATAAACTAACTACAGTGACACTAGTTGTCAACTCGCTTTTCTAATTAAGTTTATAAACTAAGAGATAACTATTATTACAAATTAAAAAAAATCTCACAAAACACTAAAACCTCAATTTGAGGCCTTATATGAAGGAATTTGGCCTCAGAAAAGTGTCAAAAAAACCTTTGATTAGAAGGATATTATCGACCACTGCATTGAACACTTCGAAACACAACATCCTGTTAAATTTGAGCCCAAACTGATAATCGAGTCAAAGTTATGACCCCTGGAAATCCCTGCATTTATTCTCTCTTTTTTTTAATTTTATTTTCTATTTTTTTCAGCCTTTAGAAATCACTACATCATTCTCCTCTGGTTGAAAAGAACGTAGGTCCTACATGTTGTTGTCTTCAAAATGTTGCCACTTAATAGGATTTAGATTCAATAAGTCCCCCTATGCAATCTATGTACTCTGTATTGGTGCTAAGCCTTCCCACTGGACTAGATATGGGTTGTATTGATCTTGTTAAGTATGAAGGGTCTCCTTATTTAAGATATGAACAATCTTTTCATTTTTCTTTCTCGGAATAGCCTGTTGCCAATCCACCCTTACCTCACTTTCATCACTTACACTGTCCCCATGGAAGATATATAAGTCAAAAAAATTAAACACAGGGGAAACATCAAGATCAGGTGGTAAATCAACCTTGTGAGCATTGTCATTAATTTTCCTGAGAATCTTGCAAGGACTGATTTTCTTATACTTCAATTTGTGGTAGGTTCCTCTAGGAAACCGCTCTTTCCGTACACAAACCATCACCAAATAACCTTCATTGAATATCCGGTGTCGTTAGTGAGGATATTTTATAATTTTGTTATGCTCATTACTGGCTTGCAGCTTCTGTCTCACTTATTGCTGCAACTGTTGAATGTGTTATGCAAATGCTTCCCCAATCACCGATTCTATCGCCAAGCGGTAGCTGCACCAAATCTAGTACACCCATAGGATTTCTACCATAAACAACCTAAAATGGAGATTTAATTGTAGATCTATTTACTGAACTATTGTACAGAAATTCGGCTTAAGGTAAAGCCAAATCCTATTGCTTGGGCTTCTCTCTGACAATGCTCCGTAACAAGTTTGCCAAACTCTGATTTACTGCCTCAGTTTTCCCATCTGTTTGGGGGTGATATGCATTACTGAACTATAATTTAGTCCATATTTTCTTCCATAAAGTCCTCCAAAAATGACCAAAAAACCAAGTATCTCTATCAGAGGTAATAGTTTTTGGGACACCATGCAATCTAAATATTTCTAGAAAAAAACAATTTGTCACCTTTGATGCATCATTATTTTTCTTACAAGCAATGAAATGAACCATTTTAGAGAACCTATCAACAACCACAGAAATAGATTCTTTACCTTATTGTGTGTGTGGGATCCCCAACACAAAGTCCATGCTAAGATATGTCCATGCATCTATGGGAACTGGTAATGGCATGTACAACCCATGCCAATGGTGTTTGGTCATTGATTCCAACTATTGATTCTTGGTGCCCCCTGTGGAACCCCTAAGAGTTAGTGTTTAGTTTGTGGTTATCTCTATCAAAGGAGCCCTGTCGACCTTGCCCAAGCCCAAGATCGAAGCCCTTGGAGGCCTTGGAAAAATGGAAAAATCTATGGTTACCCATTGAAGTCGTAGAACAATGCAAAAGTCCCTGGTTACCCATTGACTTGGTTAAGTGCCCCTTAGTTGTATCTTGGTCGCATATGAGTCATGTTTTGTATCCCTTGCTCCTAGTTGTCTTTGTGTTGCTTGTTATGCTTGTACTTTTTTTGGTCTCTTAATTGGTTATTGGATAAATCCCTTGATGTGTTGATGGTTGAGCCCATTGCTTGCATTGGATGGTCTTGAGGTTGTTGAGTTCTTGTGAGGGTCCTTAAGCCCACAAGCTTAGATCTTGATCCTCTTGCATGTGGAGACTTGGGTCTTGGAACCCACACTTATGGTGCTATGTTGGAAACACTTATTATGGGGTCCTTGGAAGTTTGGGTCTTGAACCCACACATATGGTATTTTGATGGCCCTTGGACACTATATGGTCATTGGCATGTTGTAGCCTTGAGATCATGGATATGAAGCCCATAAGGTGTTGCAAACTAGTGGTGAGGTCTTTGTACCCCTCTTTTGGGGTGTTGGTACTCTTATGGTGATGAAGGTATATAGTGGAACCATTGGATATGTTTTTAATAATATGGAGACCTTGAACATGATTATGTTGAATCCCTCGAAGTCCTTGAAGCCATCTTGTATTATAATGATGATGATTTTTTTGAAAAATCCTTTGTTCTCACTTGATTGATGGTGTTGGGGTCCTTGATACCCTTGATATGATGAGTATATGGTGGGGTCCTCCTATTAGTTTTTCTGAAGATCTGATTAGATTATTGCACCAAGAGGCGCTCTACATCCGAGTATGAGGGAGATCTTGTAACGTTTGTCCATATTATGTCGACCAAAAATAATATTGTCGAGTATGAGGGAGATGTTGTAACGTTTGTATATATTATGTCAGCTATTAATATGAGGCAGATCTTGTAAATTTTGTCTAATTTTCAACAAAAGAAAAATAAGAAATAAACACGATAGCTATATAAACACCATAAAAAATAATAAAATTCAGAATCTACCGCAAAGGAAAAGAAAAGGGAATCTGTTCTGAACAGGTAATCTCCTTGCACCATCTCCAGATCTAGGATTAATTGCAAAATGTTTCCGGAGTTTTAATTGCAAAACCATGCATGATCATTAAGGCCGGGTGTTTTTTCACCGAACCAAGCATTTAAAATATGCGTCAGTTAAAATCCTAGCCTGGATACATGCCCACATTTCACCCAGCCTAGATCTAAATCCTGAAAATTCTAAACAATCAAGAGACTTAGCTAATCGACATCTCTGCATGGGAAGACAGTGTTTTGAAAAAACGTTTCTGCTTTGGGGACATGTACATGTCTATTTGGAATCATTCTCTGCAGTATTTTATGCACGAGAACAGTGCCACCAAATAGCTCAGAATCAGTTTTATCTATTTTATTTTTAAGAAAAGGTTAGCATAGATCCTTTTCTTTTATTTTCTAGAGAATACCAGAAAAGAAATCCATCCTATACCAAAATATCCATTGGGTCGCCATCCTGAGAAATTTAGGTACCAAATTTAGCATGTTTGCAGTCACAATCGAGGTAATTAATTGCAATATTCAAATCGAAGTGTTCTTTACTTAAAAATTTGTAGGTACTCGCACAGTACAAAGCATTGACATTTCAATATACGTTAAGAAGAAAATAAAGAGACTTAAAAATTCTGTATTTTAGTAAATTTTGTGATAAAGATGCCATGAAAAAAAACCTAACGAGTTTGATGCATAAGTTTTAAATTAGCATACGTGTGCGAACTCTGGCATCAAGCTCCTTGTGTTGGAGGAGCTTCTTCTTGTATTCGTTAACTGCATGTAAACGGACAGCCGCATTGTCTGCAACTGCCATGGTTGTCCCTTTGTTCTACATTGCCTCTGTCGTGGGTTTTCACCCATTTTTTCAGTCTCCTTGCTCAAAGTTTTGGGCTATACTAGGTTTGAGACATGGGGCAAGGCCAGGGTATTTGAGCGTCTGATGTGTTCAGTTTGTGGAAATTGCAGTATGTCTTTGGTAGGTTGTGACTCTCCAGATATGTGAAGAATGGAAAGGATAACTTGTTACAAAGGGGAACGATCCTGAGTGAGTGAAAATATTTTTTGTTTGTGGTCGGTACCATAAGTGGCAACAAATAGAGTTTCACTCCCTTCAAGTTTTTGCTAATTACTCATATATATGTGAACTAAGAATTCAATTTAGTGCGTCACTTGTTTGTGAACTAAGAATTCACTAATAATAATCTGTAGCTTATTTAAATTTAAATTTAAATATAAAATTACTTTAACTATTATGTGAACTAATAATTTGTAGCGAATTTGAATTTGAATTTGAATATAAAATTAATTTAAATTTAAATATAGATCTTTAGGGAAATCTTGTTTTAGGGGGGCCTTGCACATGGTTTTAAAACCATGTATGGGGGATGTTGTAATGTTCATTTTTAACAAAATAAAAAATATTATATGTCGGTCATAAATAATATTAAATATTAATAATAAAAATATCATATGCAGACCTTAAATAAAAGATGTGTCTTTTGTTTTGAATCAAATCAATGGCTATATATAGAAGACACCAAAGATGATAGCTCCTTGAATGAAATACTTAAGAATATGATCGCACCTTGAGCTAGATATTTGATCCCTCTCGGTGCTTGATAGAGCCTAGGATTTGGATCTATGTTGTTCTAGGATATTTATCTGAAAGAATAACACATACAACAATATGCATAAGATATAAAAGATACATGAGACACAAAGATTTTCACCAGGGAAACCATAAAGGAGAAAGCCCCACAAACGTCTTTAGAATAGTAAGATGATCAAAAGTAGTAATAAGAAGTATTCAACAACTGTCTATCTCTCCTCCTCTGATTGTCCCTCTCTCTCATGCACCCTTGAGAGTGCGTTGGGTGTGTATAAATGAGGAGAGCGCCTCCCTATTTATACCCTTTCAAGTCACTAACCAAATATAATATTCGAGCCTACATGTCATCTCACATGGGGCCCACTTCTTGTAGAGAGACTACAAGTACATATTACATGATGTTACACTGCGGACTATTGCCCCGACTTACAATGGAGGTTGTACCTCAAGGTATAGACACAATTTAGACATCCCTTAAAGTGGTAACACACATCTCCAATGGGAGTACAACAACATGCAATGATAATATATATCAGAATATCTTCCGAAGTTACAAATACATCAACACTCCCTCTTAACTAGGAAGGTATTCTCTCTCTACACATTTATCAACACATCTGGTTAGGTCTTGATTGCATCGTCATCATCATGGATTCATAGAGTCTTCATCATAGCTGCTGCCATCATCTTCTTATAATTTGATCATCGTACCATACTATCTATTATCAGAAGTTTCTACAGTGCCATCCCTTTTTCATGCCGGATGTAGGCCTATTCCTCTACCAGGTCTTCATCGCATCTCGAGCAAGCCTTCTCGTAGAATCTGTCCAGGATCTTCTTCACATTGCCACAGAAATATCCTGCGTATTCTACCTTCATCTCATTGTATCCATATCATCTCTTTTGTCCTACACAAGACAAAAATATCAAACAACCAAAGCATCTACAGTTGACCCGCCTTCTATTAAAAGAATTGCCTAGGCGCACCTCTTGTGCTTCATGACCTTATCATCTCAACATGGGAACTTCATATATCTCATATATATGGTAGGACTAATTGTGACTCAACAACCTGCTACACCATGACCTTTTTAAGTTCTTCTGATCAACCTCAAGGAATTAGATCTGAACAACCTGTGTCCCGTTTAGATACCCTTCGAGAAATATTACATCCGAGTAACCTACGTACCACGCTATGGCTTAGTATTTACACTGAGACAACCCACTGGACATATTACATTTGAATAACCTGAGTACCACGCCGGGGCCGCTAGTATTTACATTCGGGTAACCTGTTTCATTTCCCATGTGAGATAATATGCTTTGTATCAGGACTGATTACATCCAAGGATAACCTGTGAGCTTCGCCAAGATGTTACATCCAAGGATAACCTACAGGACTGAATACGTCTGATCATCCTACAAACTTTGCTAGGATATTACGGTCAGAAAACCTGTCTTTCTAGCTATGCTAGAACACATCACTCCCTCTTTCTAGGGATCTCGATCTGGATCACACAAAGTCTTTCTCTGAAGTACTTGAACTTCACTCTCACAAGAGGCTTGGTCAACACATCGGGTATTTTATCCTTTGTTTCCATGTATTGGAGCTTCACTTATCCTCTATGCACCATATCCTTGATATAGTGAAACTTGATCTCGATGTGCTTCGACTTGTCATGGAACACTCGGTTTTTCATTAGCTTCACGCAAATCTGATTGTCGCAGAAGATGCAAGTCACATTGTTGGCTTTCTTTCCCTCTCTCTGTCCCTGGACCCAGGTTCAGTCCCTCTTGCTTAGCACATCAAAGCCCAAGTTATCGGCCCAACAGAGTGGATCTAAGCTTGTTATACCAAAATCCTATCACCATCATGTGATAAGACCTTTGACATACCTACTTTCCCTGAAATCCCAGCTTCTGGAGTAAAGACTGAATGAATTTTTTACCAGTCTATCATACAAATTTCCAGCACCGCTCATGCTCCCTTATCCAAGAGCAGTACCCCTATTCGCACCACTTTTCATCAGTTTTCCAGAAGCGGTGCCACCGCCTGTCACCCTTAGTCCATAGGAAGTTATTACCAGAACCGCTCTGTCAAAGAAGGAGAAGCACGGTACCCTGGGTAAAAGGGTTAAAAGAGAAGCTTCTTGAGGATTTTAGATGATAAGCCTCAAGATATCTCTTATTCCTACTACTGTGGGTTGGTTAAGCTCGAGATCCCTCATCTTAGGATCTTAGAGGCCACCTCACCCACTCATTTCTCAACCATATCTATCCATCTAGCCCTATAAATATGAGCTCATAGCCATGGTTGAGGGGGGAACATTGAAGGTATTGTTATGCTGTTGGACTGATTCTTGGCCCAAGATCATTCGGAGAGAGCATAGAGAGCTAGAGTTGGAGATTTTGGGGATGAAGAGCTGGTTTCATGGAGATGCATGTCAACACTAAGGCTTGGTTGTAAACTTCTTCATATTTCTAATGCAAGTTGATTTTTTGTCCCATATATATTGTTGATGTTTGATTTCAGATATATATTGCTAGATTCCTTAGTCACTAGCATATATTATTAGATCATATTCTGGTTGCTTTGATCTGTTTCATGTCGAACTCTTTTGCAGGTACATAGGTGAACTAACAAATCCTTGCATTCTAGATATCTACAACGTCTAGGGAGAGTTATCAACCTCTATGATCTATTTGTTCTGGATCTGAACCATTCAGACCAGCGGAACACCTTGCGTCCGCAGGAGGTGAAATATTCCGAGCAACAAATCTAGCGATTCCGCTGGAGAGTAGTTGTACTCAGTTGTTCTGATCGTCCTCAGTCTGCAACTCTTGTCCAAATCCAGGCTCCGTTTTCTTCAACTCTTTATAGTCAGATCTACTTTCTGATTTGTATTATTCGAGTTTGAAATTTCTAGATCTGTTTAGATCTGAGTTATTTCGGTTTTTTATGCTTTGTTACCATGTTCAATTCGACAGTATTCACCTTGATCTAGTCTGTTTTTTATTTGATCCATTGTTCTCTTGTTGTTTTGGCCATCTACAGGGAACCATGGCAATGCTTTGTGCGAGGCACGATGCCATCGCCTGAACACAGTGGAAAGTAAGCGGTGCCACCACCTGTATCCAGTTAGCGAGGAGCGGTGCTGCTTTAAAAATGCTCTTACAACATTTACAAAGCGCGGTACCAGGTAGGCATTAGTCCAAAACTCTTTTTCCTCTTTTTTCTTTGTAAAAAATTGGAATTTTGATTGCTTTCAGTTCTGTTATCAGGCTTGTGTTATTGAATCTGGTGTGTGTGGCTTGCTACTTTGATGGTTTAAGATCAATTTTGAGTGGAATTTCAAAAATTTGTTTAGTCTTTTTTATTGTTCATCCGCTTCTTGCTTGTTGGTTGTGTTTAAAGAAGGATTTCTTGTTTTCTGAAAGTTAGGGTGCTCATTGAACTCTCTTTTCGTTGCATGTACTAAAAGAAGAACATTAAATTAGCTTCTAGACTTCATTTCTTGCTTGCATAGTGAACTTCCTTTTCTTCCCTTTAAAAACGAAAAGTTTTGCTTGAGATTAGGACATCATATTTGAGCGTTGGATTTGGGTTTTCTGATTGGATTCATAAGCTTTCAGGACCTTTATGATCTTTTGTCTCTCATGCATATAGGACTATCTCGATAAAAAAAAAATGGTAGTTTTAAGTTAGATTTGCTTATGTTTTTAAGAAATTTGAAAAGTTAGAGTACATTGGCATATAGGTGTGCTTGGTGTTGTTCTTTTAGGAAAAGGGATTCTCACCCTTCCCATTCACATTCGGAAAGAAGAATTTGGTTTGTAGAAGTATTTGCTTGTCTTTGATTTGATGTTCATGATTGTTGATTGGTATGATTTTTGGTCTTGAAACAAAAAGAAAAACACTCTCTTCCCTCCCGTAAGTAGGCATATTGAACGGTAAAGTGAACATTTGCACGAGCATACTGCATGGTTTTACTTTTCTGTCAGAACATCATGCATTCACCTAACGGTACAAGTTAAAATCAACGGTAGTTGTAGGTTAAAATTTACGTAGTAACTTGAGTGATAGGTTAGAGACGTGTTCGGGCATCGTAAAGCGTAGGAGCTGTCGTTATTTGTCAGCGTTACATTCCCGGACTCGCGCGGTTCTTCCACGTACCGTCGGTATATCGAACGGCCTTTCACGTACCCTTGAGGTATATAGAAAGGTACTTCACATACTCAATTGTATATCAGAAGGCCCCTTATGTACGGTTATGCATTAGACAACACTACTACCGATTCGAGCTCCCATGTACCTTGAGTATATTGGGAGACCCCACTAGGGTACCTTATCTATCTGAGAAAAACCCTTTGGCCATCTTGTTTGGAGCCATACAACAAAAACAACATTCGGGGAGATTACTACGCATGTACCCTCAAGGTATATCTCAAGTAGCACCGGCTTGACAATCCTAGTGAGAGACCTGAGTTTTGAACTCCTCTTGTCATTTTAAGTCTGCTTGTTTTGACCTATAGTTTGAGTAGGGAAGTCTTTTGGTGTGTTTTTTCTAGATTTTCAGACACTAGGTTAGATAGGAACTGTACACGCTGGCTGAGTTAAGACAGTCCAGGAGAGTACGTGGCTTGCCACCCGATTTCACTTCTGTTTCAGAAGGAAATCCAATGGAAGCTATCGAGCAAGGAGCTGCTGCCACCTCCCAAGTGGGAGATCATGTGGTGGTGGAACGTGGAGCACCATATTCTTCACACTCGCCTCCCTTGGTCCAACATCCTTCTCGTGAGGATTCATCGCTCCACCCTCCCGCAGAAGATCATGTTGATGATACCCGTCCAAATTTTGGTCCTAACGCTCCTTTTTGGGAGACACCTATCGGACAAGCCATTGCTGAGAGTCAAGAAGAATTCAGGAAATACTGCGCTGCTATCCTCTGTGCATAGGAAGTAGAAAAGCAGATTGACAACATACTAGGCTCTTCACCAGTTCGTTCCACATTCCTTCCTGTGGGATATCATTCACTAGTCGATTCTATGAGACCCATTGAATCGATTATAGATCATCCATTAACAACCCACAGCCCAGGTCAAATTTCCACCCCTCTCACCTCTTATGTTATGTTTGATCCAAATCCGCCCAGATCTTTTGCATCTGGGGCCCAACCTTCAATTCTCGTGTCTTCAGTACCTTTGAATGCCAGGGGGCAACCCACGGAATGACCTATGTTATCTAATCCCGGAGTTGTACCTAGTCAGGAGAAGACCTCTAACATAGAAACATCTATAGGTTTTGTCCCTCCCACCCACACTAATGTGGTAAATCCCCCATCTAGTTCAGGTCAGCCCTTGGGGGCACAACCTGTGACCATTCAGTATTCTAGTGGTTATGGTTATCAACTACCTGTAGGTCATTATCCATCCAATCCTACTGGAATTCCATCCCCTAGCAACACTTTTAACCCATGGGGGAAACCCAACTGGTCTTACATGCCAACCATGGGAGGGATACCCATACATACTGCGAGAGGTGCGGGAGGATCTCCTTATGGACGTCCTCCCCTTTGGGGACCTAATGGTCCTGGAGGGCCTGGTGACCCTCCTCATGGTCCTGGCAGTCCTAGTGGTCCTGGGGGACCTAGTGTCTTTCCTCCTTGTGGCTCTGGAGGGTCTGGTGGCTCTCCACCCAGTGGTTCCGGTGGCTTCGGAGGTTTCCCGCCTCCTGGAGGTTCTGGAGGGTTTGGCGGTTCGCCTCCTAGTTGTCTTGGTGGTCCCGGTGGCTCTGGTGCTCCTCCTTCTGGAGGTCCTGGTGGTCCTAGCAGTCCTAATTCTGGAAATTAACCCCCCATGGGTGGATATCCTGGTAGTTCTTCCTCACAGCAACCTATTTTTCAGTCAACCTATGGCCCTACTGGTAATTTCATGCCATATCAATATTACTAGTATGTACCGCCCAATAGATAGTTACCTTTCCTTGCAACTTTGGACTTGCCTGATTTGTCCAAGTTGATTAATGATCCCATTCGACACAATCCCTCGTGGCCTCCCATTCTGGTAAAGTTACCATTGGACATTCCAAAATTCGATGGGAAGCAAGGTGAAGATCCGCGGAACCATGTCATGAATTTTCATTTGTGGTGTTCCTCGAACTCCCTCATGGATGACTCTGTCCAGTTATGACTCTTTCAAGGAAATTTGACCAGTAAGACCACGAAGTGGTATATTGAACTCCCACAACATTTGTTTGTGGATTTTGGCTCGTTGGCAACCGTATTTCTTACACACTTTCAGCTCCCTATTCGTTATGAAACGAGCACTGATCTTTTAACTTCTCTGTGACAAAACACCTCCACCCACATTTCTGATCATATTCATGAGTGGAGAAGGCGAAGAAGGCTTATTAAGGCCCCTATTCTGGATCAGTTGTTAGCTGATTGGTTCACTAAGTCCTTGTTGCCTCCTATTGCCCAAGATGTGGCCATGGGTGGTACCGTTACCGAAGAGTAGGCTATTAGTTGGGCTCAGTACCTAGACTTGGTCTATTCCCAGTCCGAGACCCTTTATGACCTAATTCCTCAAGCTCCTCGCCCCAGCACTGACCCTGCCAAGCCATCAGCATAAGTACCTGTTGACGGGATTGTTGGTTCAATCCAGTCCCCATCCGCAGCGAAACCTGCCAAGCAAACCCAACCTGCTACTCCTTCGACTCCCAAGGTTTCTGCCGAGGTCAATTCCATTCAAAGTACTCAAACCTCGGATAATAAAAAGAAAGGTAAAAATCGAAATAAAAAACCTGGAAACCAATAGGATACCCCACAATCAACCCATAATGACAACAACATAGGGAAAAGGAAGGCTAAATACCCTTGTCTGTTATGTGGTGGTGACCACTTCTCTAAGGAGTGTCCCCGTCAGGACGAAATCTCCCAGTTTTTGAAGTCTAACCCCACACTTGCAGTACTTACAGATCCTTTCCCCTCTCAACAACAGCTGGTCGACCACATGTCGAACCAAGGTAAATCTAGTTCATCAGAGGAAATTTGTATGATGTCCTCAGATACCATGCATCTGCAAACTCGAAGCCAGAATTATGATAAACCCGTAGATAAGCAAGAAGACCAATCTTCTTCAGGGAAAGCTCCCTCCACTAGTTATCCGAAATCCTTGTCTGCTATCCCCTTGTCTATTGAGAAGCCTACTCTCGATATGATTTTGTGCCCACCAAAGAGTACTCTTTGGAAGGCTGTCTTTAATCCCAATGCCCGAGATGCTCAATTGTATAATGTGGTTGAAGATCTCGCTCATGCACCTTGTGCGATGTATACCCTAGAAGTACTCCAAAGTTGCCCTACACAGCGCAAGAACTTGTTGACGGCATTAGGAGTTGTAGACCCAGATAACACTAATTTGATTCACTTCAATGTTGAGAACTATAAACCTAGATTACCGCATAAAATTTCTTTTCAGATCATTACGAAAGTAGTGGGAAAGAAAGTCTTTCAAACGATACTAGATGAAGTAGCTTCGACCTCGGTGTTATCTCTGACTTGTTGGAAAGCTCTTAGCTCTCCCAAGCTTGTTACATCACCTACAACCCTTAAAGCCTTTGATGGATGGGGATTCCAACCCCATGGCCTCATATCAAACCTAGCGGTCGAGCTGGGGGGAAAAACTGTTTCCATCCAAGTAGAAGTGGTAGATGCCCCTTTAGATTATAACCTCCTTTTAGGAAGGAATTGGTTCAATGCCATGAATGTCTTTGCTTCAACAGTATTTCGAATGGTCCAATTCCCACATCTCAAGAGAATTGTTACTATTGACCAGCTTGATTTCTATACGTCGAATGTTACTACCTCCATGGCTAATAACATCCCCATGTTAGGTCAGTCCCCTCCTCCTTACGAGTCGATTGGGGTAGGTATGCTGAAGGATTCATCCCTTATGGGGATTTTTCCCTCCACTCCTCCTATCATGGATATCGCGACAATACACATGATCGCCTCATTTGATATTGAGCCCTAGGGCACAAATGTTGTTGAGTCCACCTTGTTGAGTCTGCACGAAGCTATGTATGACACCATTCAAACTTGTTCTGATAATCACATTAATGATATTCATTTAATGGCCTCGTATCCTTACCATTTACCGTACTGGTTAGGACCTTCTCTTCCGGTTCTAGACTATCTCTCTAAAACTTTCCCTTCTGATGATTCCATTCTAGAGATCATGAACGCGGTTGAGTCCATTTGGGAGGATCACCATCATAGATCCATGTTCCTCCCCAATACCAGTTCGGGCAGCTATGATTTTGCATCCTTGTTTCCTACTGATATTGTCAACATTCTGCAAAGTCCTATATTGTTGCAAGATACAGATTCTGAAGGAAACCTTTGCAACATTACTCAGATGAACCCAATTGACATTTCAGCCAAGCCTGATGTTATTGAGCATGTTCATGTTGGGCAGAACTGCTCCATAGATGAATCTGAAGCATATAAGGCACTTTTTAAGGAATTTCGTGATATTTTTGCCTGGTCCTATGAAGAGATGATGGGGATTGACCCTTCCATTGTGGTCCATGAGATTAAAAATTATGCCATGGATAAACCTGTCAGGCAGAAACTTAGGCAAGTCCATCCTAGGAAGGCCGCAACTATTAAAGTTGAGATTGAGAAACTTCTGAAAGCTGGTTTTATTTATCCTGTACCTCCAACAGAATGGGTATAGAACGTTGTCCCTGTCAACAAAAAGCATGGCACCATTAGAGTCTATATCGATTTTAGGGATTTAAATAAAGCTTGTCCCAAAGACAACTTTCCTACCCCGCACATTGATCAGATTATCGACAACTGTGCTGGAAGTGTCATATTCTCTTTCATGGATGGCTTCTCCTACCTACACTACTACCGATTCGAGCTCCCATGTACCTTGAGTATATTGGGAGACCCCACTAGGGTACCTTATCTATCTGAGAAAAACCCTTTGGCAATCTTGTTTGGAGCCATACACCAAAAACAACATTCGGGGAGATTACTACGCATGTACCCTCAAGGTATATCGCAAGTAGCACCGGCTTGACAATCCTAGTGAGAGACCTGAGTTTTGAACTCCTCTTGTCATTTTAAGTCTTCTTGTTTTGACCTATAGTTTGAGTAGGGAAGTATTTTGGTGTGTTTTTTCTAGATTTTCAGACCCTAGGTTAGATAGGAACTGTACACGCTGGCTGAGTTAAGACAGTCCAGGAGAGTACGTGGCTTGCCACCCGATTTCACTTCTGTTTCAGAAGGAAATCCAATGGAAGCTATCGAGCAAGGAGCTGCTGCCACCTCCCAAGTGGGAGATCATGTGGTGGTGGAACGTGGAGCACCATATTCTTCACACTCGCCTCCCTTGGTCCAACATCCTTCTCGTGAGGATTCATCGCTCCACCCTCCTGCAGAAGATCATGTTGATGATACCCGTCCAAATTTTGGTCCTAACGCTCCTTTTTGGGAGACACCTATCAGACAAGCCATTGCTGAGAGTCAGGAAGAATTCAGGAAATACCGCGCTGCTATCCTCTGTGCAGAGGAAGTAGAAAAGCAGATTGACAACATACTAGGCTCTTCACCAGTTCGTTCCACATTCCTTCCTGTGGGATATCATTCACTAGTCGATTCTATGAGACCCATTGAATCGATTATAGATCATCCATTAACAACCCACAGCCCAGGTCAAATTTCCACCCCTCTCACCTCTTATGTTATGTCTGATCCAAATCCGCCCAGATCTTTTGCATCTGGGGCCCAACCTTCAATTCCCATGTCTTCAGTACCTTTGAATGCCAGGGGGCAACCCACGGAATGACCTATGTTATCTAATCCTGGAGTTGTACCTAGTCAGGAGAAGACCTCTAACATAGAAACATCTATAGGTTTTGTCCCTCCCACCCACACTAATGTGGTAAATCCCCCATCTAGTTCAGGTCAGCCCTTGGGGGCACAACCTGTGACCATTCAGTATTCTAGTGGTTATGGTTATCAACTACCTGTAGGTCATTATCCATCCAATCCTACTGGAATTCCATCCCCTAGCAACACTTTTACCCCATGGGGGAAACCCAACTGGTCTTACATGCCAACCATGGGAGGGATACCCATACATACTGCGGGAGGTGCGGGAGGATCTCCTTATGGAGGTCCTCCCCTTTGGGGACCTAATGGTCCTGGAGGGCCTGGTGACCCTCCTCATGGTCCTGGCAGTCCTAGTGGTCCTAGGGGACCTAGTGGCTTTCCTCCTTGTGGCTCTGGAGGGTCTGGTGGCTCTCCACCTAGTGGTTTCGGTGGCTTCGGAGGTTTCCCGCCTCCTGGAGGTTCTGGAGGGTTTGGTGGTTCGCCTCCTAGTTGTCTTGGTGGTCCCGGTGGCTCTGGTGCTCCTCCTTCTGGAGGTCCTGGTGGTCCTAGCGGTCCTAATTCTGGAAATCAACCCCCCATGGGTGGATATCCTGGTAGTTCTTCCTCACAGCAACCTATTTTTCAGTCAACCTATGGCCCTACTGGTAATTTCATGCCATATCAATATTACTAGTATGTACCGCCCAATAGATAGTTACCTTTCCTTGCAACTTTGGACTTGCCTGATTTGTCCAAGTTGATTAATGATCCCATTCGACACAATCCATCGTGGCCTCCCATTCTGGTAAAGTTACCATTGGACATTCCAAAATTCGATGGGAAGAAAGGTGAAGATCCGCGGAACCATGTCATGAATTTTCATTTGTGGTGTTCCTCGAACTCCCTCATGGATGACTCTGTCCAGTTATGACTCTTTCAACGAAATTTGACCAGTAAGACCACGAAGTGGTATATTGAACTCCCACAACATTTGTTTGTGGATTTTGGCTCGTTGGCAACCGTATTTCTTACACACTTTCAGCTCCCTATTCGTTATGAAACGAGCACTGATCTTTTAACTTCTCTGTGACAAAACACCTCCACCCACATTTCTGATCATATTCATGAGTGGAGAAGGCGAAGAAGGCTTATTAAGGCCCCTATTCTGGATCAGTTGTTAGCTGATTGGTTCACTAAGTCCTTGTTGCCTCCTATTGCCCAAGATGTGGCCATGGGTGGTACCGTTACCGAAGAGTAGGCTATTATTCGGGCTCAGTACCTAGACTTGGTCTATTCCCAGTCCGAGACCCTTTATGACCTAATTCCTCAAGCTCCTCGCTCCAGCACTGACCCTGCCAAGCCATCAGCATAAGTACCTGTTGACGGGATTGTTGGTTCAATCCAGTCCCCATCCGCAGCGAAACCTGCCAAGCAAACCCAACCTGCTACTCCTTCGACTCCCAAGGTTTCTGCCGAGGTCAATTCGATTCAAAGTACTCAAACCTCGGACAATAAAAAGAAAGGTAAAAATCGAAATAAAAAACCTGGAAACCAATAGGATACCCCACAATCAACCCATAATGACAACAACATAGGGAAAAGGAAGGCTAAATACCCTTGTCTGTTATGTGGTGGTGACCACTTCTCTAAGGAGTGTCCCCGTCAGGACGAAATCTCCCAGTTTTTGAAGTCTAACCCCACACTTGCAGTACTTACAGATCCTTTCCCCTCTCAACAACAGCTGGTCGACCACATGTCGAACCGAGGTAAATCTAGTTCATCAGAGGAAATTTGTATGATGTCCTCAGATACCATGCATCTACAAACTCGAAGCCAGAATTATGATAAACCCGTAGATAAGCAAGAAGACCAATCTTCTTCAGGGAAAGCTCCCTCCACTAGTTATCCGAAATCCTTGTCTGCTATCCCCTTGTCTATTGAGAAGCCTACTCTCGATATGATTTTGTGCCCACCAAAGAGTACTCTTTGGAAGGCTGTCTTTAATCCCAATGCCCGAGATGCTCAATTGTATAATGTGGTTGAAGATATCGCTCATGCACCTTGTGCGATATATACCCTAGAAGTACTCCAAAGTTGCCCTACACAGCGCAAGAACTTGTTGACGGCATTAGGAGTTGTAGACCCAGATAACACTAATTTGATTCACTTCAATGTTGAGAACTATAAACCTAGATTACCGCATAAAATTTATTTTCAGATCATTACGAAAGTAGTGGGAAAGAAAGTCTTTCAAACGATACTAGATGAAGTAGCTTCGACCTCGGTGTTATCTCTGACTTGTTGGAAAGCTCTTAGCTCTCCCAAGCTTGTTACATCACCTACAACCCTTAAAGCCTTTGATGGATGGGGATTCCAACCCCATGGCCTCATATCAACCCTAGCGGTCGAGCTGGGGGGAAAAACTGTTTCCATCCAAGTAGAAGTGGTAGATGCCCCTTTAGATTATAACCTCCATTTAGGAAGGAATTGGTTCAATGCCATGAATGTCTTTGCTTCAACAGTATTTCGAATGGTCCAATTCCCACATCTCAAGAGAATTGTTACTATTGACCAGCTTGATTTCTATACGTCGAATGTTACTACCTCCATGGCTAATAAAATCCCCATGTTAGGTCAGTCCCCTCCTCCTTACCAGTCGATTGGGGTAGGTATGCTGAAGGATTCATCCCTTATGGGGATTTTTCCCTCCACTCCTCCTATCATGGATATCGCGACAATACACATGATCGCCTTATTTGATATTGAGCCCTAGGGCACAAATGTTGTTGAGTCCACCTTGTTGAGTCTGCACGAAGCTATGTATGACACCATTCAAACTTGTTCTGATAATCACATTAATGATATTCATTTAATGGCCTCGTATCCTTACCATTTACCGTACTGGTTAGCACCTTCTCTTCCGGTTCTAGACTATCTCTCTAAAACTTTCCCTTCTGATGAGTCCATTCTAGAGATCATGAACACGGTTGAGTCCATTTGGGAGGATCACCATCATAGATCCATGTTCCTCCCCAATACCAGTTCGGGCAGCTATGATTTTGCATCCTTGTTTCCTACTGATATTGTCAACATTCTGCAAAGTCCTATATTGTTGCAAGATACAGATTCTGAAGGAAACCTTTGCAACATTACTCAGACGAACCCAATTGACATATCAGCCAAGCCTGATGTTATTGAGCATGTTCATGTTGGGAATAACTACTCCATAGATGAATCTGAAGCATATAAGGCACTTTTTAAGGAATTTCGTGATATTTTTGCCTGGTCCTATGAAGAGATGATGGGGATTGACCCTTCCATTGTGGTCCACGAGATTAAAACTTATCCCATGGCTAAACCTGTCAGGCAGAAACTTAGGCAAGTCCATCCTAGGAAGGCCGCAACTATTAAAGTTGAGATTGAGAAACTTCTGAAAGCTGGTTTTATTTATCCTGTACCTCCAACAGAATGGGTATAGAACGTTGTCCCTGTCAACAAAAAGCATGGCACCATTAGAGTCTATATCGATTTTAGGGATTTAAATAAAGCTTGTCCCAAAGACAACTTTCCTACCCCGCACATCGATCAGATTATCGACAACTGTGCTGGAAGTGTCATATTTTATTTCATGGATGGCTTCTCTGGCTACAATCAGATTGAGATATTGCCCGCCAATCAGCATAATACGGCATTCATTTTCCCATGGGGAACCTTCGCGTATAAGAAGTTACCTTTCGGCTTGAAAAACGCTGGCGCCACGTTCCAGCGTGTGATGTCCTATGCGTTTCACGACATTAAACATATTGTTGAACTGTACCTTAACGACCTCCCTGCTCATTCACAGTGAGAGGAGGACCACCCCAGTCATCTTAGAGCCATATTCCTGAGATGTCGTCATTATAATATACGGCTCAATCTGTATAAATTTGTTTTTTGCGTTGAGACGAGAAATCTTCTTGGATTTGTGGTATCCAAAGATGGCATCCAGATTGATCCTTGGAATATTGCCACCATCATTAATCTTCCAGCCCCAACCACCATCCTTGAACTCCAAAATTTGCAGGGGAAGGAAAAATTTCTTCGCTGTTTCGTGTGCAATTTCGCTGAGAAAACACACGGTTATATGCGTCTCCTCAAGAAGAACACTCCATTCTTCTGGGATGACCAGGCCCAACATGCCTTTGATAGTCTTAAGCACGCTCTGACTCATTCACCCATGATACACCCCCCATACTATTCAAAGGATTTTCTCTTGTACATTGCTGCCTCCGCTACTACCATCGCCATGGTTTTAGTGCAGGACAATCTCCATGGTCAAGAGCATGTGATCTATTACGCCACTAAGAATCTTATTGATTCTGAAACTCGTTATTCACATGTGGAGAAGCTAGCTTTGGCCATGGTCATTGCTGTGCAAAAATTTCGTCACTACATTCTGCTTCGCACTACCACCGTATTGGTAGAATAGAACCCGATGTACTACATTCTGACTTGTCAGGTACTCGAGGGCAAGTACTCCCGTTGGATCGTCATCCTTTAGGAGTTCGATCTCGAGTTTGTCAAGGCTACATCAAAGAAATCCTTGGTTTTTGCTGAGCTTATATGTGACCTTGCCTGTGCTACCACAGAATCTGAGCCCAGCGATTCATTTCTGGATGAATTCCTGTTCCTTATTAGCACTACTGATCCTTGGTATGGATATTTGTTGATTTATCTCTAGACCCAACGTTTTCAGCCGCATCTATCTCACGATGATCGTCACCGCATTTGGTACCACACGAAATACTACCTCATCTTGCATGATACCTTGTATAGACTTGGGATTGATTCTGTTCTTCGATGATGCCTCACTCATGAAGAGGATGAACACGTGCTAAATGATTGCCACTTTGGAGCATGTGGAGGTCATTTATCTGGGATGGCTATAGCCCAGAAAATTCTTCGCGCTGGCTATTTTTGGCCTTCTGTATTCAAAGACTGTCATGAGGCTGTTAAGAAATGCCCACCATGCCAACATTTTTATCCCAAAAAGCGCACCCATCCTGCTCTGCTTCACCTCGTCATTGCTGTTGGCCCTTTTTCCAAATGGGGGATCGAATTCATGCATTGTAACCCTACCTCAGTCGAGGGGCATGGTGACATCATCGTAGCCGTGGATTATTTTACAAAATGGGTTGAGGCCATGCCTACATATACAGAAGATGGTAAGACTGCCGCTCTTTTCTTGTTCAATCATATCATAGATAGATTTGGAGTTCTGCAATCCATCGTCACTGATCACGGATCCCATTTCTGTAATCACATGATGGAGGAATTGAGTGCCAAGTTAGGTTTTCTCCATGAAAACTCTATGTCGTATTATCCGCAAGCTAATGGTCAGGTAGAGGCCATTAACAAGGTTTTGAAAACTATGCTTCGTCGGAAGGTTGGAGATCATAAATCCAATTGGCATCTCATTCTTTTTTCCGCTCTTTGGCCTTATCGGACTTCTGTGAAAACAACCACTGGTTTCACGCCATTCTAGCTTGTCTATGGACTTGAAGCTGTGTTGCCTATCCAATGTCAGATTCCATCTTTACAACTCGCCATCGAACTTCTGCCAGACACTTCCGCAGAGGAAACAAGATTTTTGTACTTGAATAACCTTGATGAAACTCGTAGAGATGCTACCTTGGCCAACGAGGCACATAAGAAATGCGTTAATGCACAGTACGATAAATCCGTCTAGCCTCGTGTTTTCAATGAGGGTGACCTAGTTTTGACTTATGACCAGAGATATGACAAGCTAGGAAAGGGCAAGTTCGAGTCTATGTGGTATGGACCTTTTTTTATTTCTAAGGTGTTATATAAATGAGCCTATGAGTTGGTAGATTATGATGGAATCCCTTTGGGGCAACCTCACAATGGGTTGTACCTGAAAAGGTACTATGCCTAGGTCTTCTTGGATGGTATCTTGTATATATGTATATTGATTGAATTTCAGCGTGTTTTCAGTATTTTCAAGATGGTTTTGAGTTTTTGTGCCCGCATATGTTTATACCATGTGTTGGTCATGCAAATGGCTTTCTACGGCTTCGCTGATGGTGCTTGCCACCACACCTTGAATCTAGCTTCGGCTGCTTGGGTTCTCTATTCCCCAGCTGAAGATTTAGTTAGTTCAAGAGCGGTTTTCTTAGGTCCCTCTACTAATAAAATCGTCGAGTATGAAGCAGTCATTGTTCTTTTGACTAAAGCTGCCTCCCAGGATGTCCGTGATCTAGTAGTTTTGATGGACTCTCAACTTGTGGTTTGTCATTTAAACCATATCTACACCATTAGGAACCCGGTGCTCCTCCACCTCTTCCGGAGGGTACGTTTGCTAGAAAGATCATTTGGAACCATTACATATAGGCATATGCCTAGGGAACATAATGTAGTTGTTGATTCATTGGCTAATTACATCCTAGATTGGCATATTTCCCATTCATGACGTTAATAAAAAATGGTACATTGTAAATAAACATTTAAAGACACATAGAACGCATAGAAAATGCATTCATCCATTTGAAATGTATAAATGTCATGTAGAAGTCTATATATATATATATATATATATATACGAAAAATGTTACAAAAAATAGGTCCCGAGACCTCTTCTGAAGCATGTAGGCTTTCAGGAAAAATCATCATACAAAATCTTGAAGCTATCAACTTTCAGTATACATGTCTCATCTACTAGTGGTGCTCGTGATAGCACATCACTGCTCGAGCCACCCGACGTAGCAACCTACTGAATTTTCTTGGTACCCTCGCCGTAGATCTCTGATACATTAGAGGAAATTTGGGGTCTAAAATGGGCCTTATAAGAAAACGTGCCAAAATAAGTTTTTGTGAGTTGGAATTCAAGAACCAATAGAATTTCAATAAAACAAGTCAACCATAATGGTTGAATTGACATATTTGTCATTAAAAAAAACTACTTTTTTTGTTCGTATTTTCGACATATCTCATTGTGTTTTTACTCAAATTTCGATCGGGAGAGCTCATTGGATGCGGAATTTGATTCCGCATCCAACGAGTACCCACACTGCATACTTTTTTCTGGTATTTCTTGTTTTTGGGGTAGCCGGGTCCGTCAAAAGTATGCAGTGTGGGTACTGGTTGGATGCGGAATCAAATTCCGCATCCAATGAGCTCTCCCGATCGAAATTTGAGTAAAAACACAGGGAGATATGTCGAAAATACGAACACAAAAAGTA
>LPNX011072789.1:391140-426217 GCA_001517045.1 Pseudotsuga menziesii
TCGAGAGATCATTTATGTCAACATCTGGGATGTACAGAGTCAACCTCTCAAGGTTCTCCTCCATCTCCTCGGTGATATCATTGCCCTGTGGCACGAAGCAAGCTCCGAATCGCCTGTCTAATGGAGATGCTCCTCTAGGCCTCACTGCTCAACATTTGTATGAAGACAAACAAGTCTCGTCACTTTCATAAAAAATATAAAACATAAAAAAATATAAAAACATTTTTCATCTTTAGGGTTTCTTGTTTCTTACCAATGTCTCCCCACTGCCCTCCAGGAAGGAGTGGTAGGTCAGGATCACCTATAAAATCTGTGCCCGCATAGGCATAGTCCTCGACCATGAGCATATGATCCTGCAGCCATCTGAAGAATGCGTCATCGAACTTCACTTTGCCCCTACCCGCTCCCGTGTGAGCCATGACCCGGAACCACCTCAGCATGTGGGGGTCCCGTGCTCTCAGACTCCGAAAAGTCACTAGAGGCCTCATATGGGGGACCCGCTCAAGGAAGAAACAAGCTAAGATGGAACCAAAGCCGAATTGCTTCAGCTCTCCCTGCCGAAATTTAGTCAGCTGATCCTTGAAGATTGGAAGCAATGCTTCTGCCCAGTTGAACACCGTAGGTGACATTGCCTCTAGGGCATACAACATATGTGCCCTGGAAGCCTGATGTACACCCTGGCTCCCTGCCACCCTCTGCATGGTGAACAGAACAATCTGTAGAGCCCTGTCTGTCACTGCCCTGATGGGGATTTTCTTCCCTAATGTACGTGTACTTGGTGCACAATGTTGATCTATGAGCTCTCTAGTGGTAATGTCTCCGCCACGGGAACTTGCCAGTGAGATAGGGGCACCCCGTCTCGATAGGCCAGTCAGGAAGTAGATGTCTTCTACCTCCACTATAAGTATATGTGCCCCCACCTTTAAATACTACTGTTCTGGATTCTAGATTCTTAGTATGTGTTCCAGTAGTCTCTCGTGGGACACCATGCTTGGTGTCTGGAAGAACTTTAGAAGTCCACAGTCCCGGAGTGCAGAAATACACATCGGATTCCTTTCAGCAGCGGCATCTTCATCATCATAAGTTCTTTCCTTCCATATCACCATATTTTGGAATCCTAGACCTGCCAAAACACCAATGGTATACATCAATATCGTCCTTAAATCATTATAAATCAAAAGAATGAGCTATCTTTGTATATATCATTGGTTAAATTTCTCCACGGCCGACACCACCTATGCCCTGTTGGAGACAGGTAGTGGCATCGCTTGTTCACCTTGTCTTTGGTGCGGTTCTCGAGTGGTAATGCCTATCCCGCAAGGGGTAGCCGTGGTGCCCGTAAATAGGATTTTAGGGCTTGCCAAATAGGCCTAAAACCCCATCAAATACCAAAATAAAAGCTATGAAATGGAAGAAGAAGGTCTTAGCTCTTACCTGCAACTGACGAGACTGAAAACGAACGGTGGAAACTCCCGGTATCAGCTGTGGAAGATCTAGTTAAAAAATGCTCCAAGTGCTCTCTACCAAGAAGTAAATAGTGAAATGTTTGGTTTTTTACTATTTACTTGCCTTATATAGACATTTTTGGGTCTAACTTAATATAGTTTTGATATTACATCATGTTGTGGTCAAAATCTATTTGTCGTAATCCCATAATGTTTATTTTAGATGCATTTAACACTTGTTTATGAGTCGTCTGCAGGTTGGCTTGAGTAAAAGCTTTGGAAAGTTTGTTTATGGATTTTTCCTACTTTCAAAAAATGGAAAAGGTCATTGAGCGTTTATTACGACACTTTGTCACGCTTGTTAAAATCTAGTATCAAAGTTCCAAGTCTAGTTCAAGTTTCTTTCCAGGCTCGTAAAATACCATATTGTGTAAAGAAATGTTATGGAGTCTTCTTTTCACATCTTCTTTCAGACTCCTTAAACATGAAAAGATAGTCGAGTCCATTTCCGAATCTTTCCAGGCTTGTAGAAAGTGAGATTGTGTAAAGAAACATCATGGAGTTCTCTTTAAACCCTTTCAGACTCCCTAAATATGAAAAGATCATTGAGCAATATTGTCTTCTTCACGCTCGTTAAAGTATTTGAAAAGTTGTCTATCCGACGGTAAGTTATCTCTTTCTCGGTTCGGAAAGTACTATTTAAGAGAAAGGAACGCTCTAGCCAATCATGACTGGAAGAGTTCTCTAAGGTATGATTTTATACTTTTTCAGGCATTAGAGACTAAATCATATGAAAAAGGACCCCCATGGAGTCTCCTTCCATATTCGTTCAGACTCTCTAAACATGAACGATACCGAGTTTTCTTTCAGTGGACTCGTTAAAAATTAACAATTGAGAGACCCGTTTTGGGAAAAAACCCATCCTCTCTCAGGTTCATAAAACATATGGGACTGGACTTGTCTTCTGACAAGCTATATCGAGTGTTTGTTACCCTCTTTGAACTCGTAAAACCGAAAAGAGGTACTCATTGATCATGATGGGGAAAATGGGAAAGGAATCGTTTTGCAAATAATGACAGTTGTTTGTCGTTACCTTTGAACATGGCACTTGTCTACACAATCATGTCAGTTAATTGGGTATTCAACTGATCTCCATGATGATCCACTTTCATGAGTCATGCCAATCCTTTGAGTCTTTCAAACGAATGCATTGTCCACTATCACATTGTGTATCTGTCCTGTTCAGTCATGCTGCCAAGTCATTTTGTCGTGCCACCCAATGTTTAAAGGGGATATGAATAAGTCTTACCTCTGTAGTATACACAGTCTTTGTGTCAGTATCTTTGAGTTAGTCATATGGTTACTACATTCACATAATTGCAAAACTATGTTCCGAGTTTTGTGTCGTCGATGTGGGAATCATCATGGCCCTCCTTCGACGAGACTATTCCCGTCAACATCATCTCATCATCTGGGAAATAGTTTTAGAGACAATATTCAATACCTTGAGATCTGTATGCCTTAATGACAGATTCTCTCGCTCTCGACATTGGGTCACATCATTTACCTTTGATTGATAGAATCGACTGGGTGTTCAACATCAGGACATCTATTCACACTCAGTAGATTTTACTAGAGTACCTTGGGAATCATTGACATTAATGGTGATCTCCCTTGCACTTGTTAACGGTTCACATCATTGGCCGGTAATCAAGTGGTTTCTACCATGTTCGACTTCAGATCATTGTAATCACATGGATAGAATCGTACTTTGTGGAAGACGAGACAAAGACCCTGGGCATTTATTTAAAAGCGCCCATTTCTTTTTCCCCAAGTTGCGATGGAGTTTTGTATATTTAGCATGGAGCCACATTTGTATGGTCATGGCTATGCTCAAATTTGTGTCTATATGACATAGATCTACATTGTCTGTCTGGTAGCTATGTCCAAGTTTGAGTCCTCAATCACATGGATCTACGCTGTATTCTAGTAGCCATGCTTGTTTATTCCACTCATGGATCTGCCTTGTATTGGTCTACAGCTAAGAGTCTGGTTACTTGTGTCTATGAGTCAACATAATGATGTACTATAGATGCCTACTTGACTGCATACTCCGATCGAACCAACATTTTCGTCTCCTGGAAACGACTTGTTCTCAAAGCTCTCGTTTATCATATCACTCTAAGACTCATGCTTTGGGGGGCATCCTGTTATACCAAAATCCTGTCACCATCATGTGATAAGAACTTTGACATACCTACTTGCCCTGAAATCCCAGCTTCTGGAGTGAAGAATGAATGACTTTTTTACTAGTCTATCATACAAATTCCCAACACCGCTCATGTTCCCTTATCCAGGAGCGGTACCCCTGTTTGCACCGCTTTTCATCAGTTGTGCGCAAGGGGTACTACCGCCTGTCACCCTTGGTCCATAGGTGGTAATTACCAGAACCGCTCTGTCAAAGAAGGAGAAGCGTGGTACCTTGGGTAAAAGGGTAAAAAGAGAAGCTTATCGAGGCTTCTAGATGATAAGCCTCGAAATATCTCTTATCCCTACTACTGTGGGTTGGTTGAGTTCGAGATCCCTCATCTTAGGATCTTAGAGGCCACCTCACCCACTCATTTCTCAACCATCTCTATCCATCTATCCCTATAAATATGAGCTCATAGCCATGGTTAAGGGGGGAACATTGAAGGTATTGTTATGCTGTTGGACTGATTCTTGGCCCAAGATCATTTGGAGAGAGCATAGAGAGCTAGAGTCGGAGCTTTTGGGGATGAAGAGTTGGTTTCATGGAGATGCATGTCAACACTAAGGCTTGGTTGTAAACTTCTTCATATTTCTAATGCAAGCTGATTTTATGTCCCATATATATTGTTGATGTTTGATTTTAGATATATATTGCTAGATTCCTTAGTCATTAGCATAGATTAGTAGATCATATTCTGGTTGCTTTGATCTATTTCGTGTTGAAATCTTTTGCAGGTACATAGGTGAACTATCAAAGCCTTGCATTCTAGATATCTACAACGTCTAGGGAGAGTTATCAACCTCTGTGATCTATTTGTTCTGGATCTGAACCATTCAGACTAGCGAAACACCTTGCTGTCCGCAGGAGGTTTGAAACCATTTTTCTTTTGGTCAGAATTCTCATTCTTTTTGTCCTTCCATGTCTTATGATAATTAGGTTTTCCTTTGCTTTGCTCATAGCAATACTTAGCTTTCCTTATCTCTTCTTCCAGAGTTCTAGGTTCATAAAACTCAATTTTGTCTTTGTAAGACCCACTTTGGGAAACAATGGATTTTTATTTTTTCATCTTTGATGTACCTGACATACCTTAGCAGCTCCAAGAATTTGTTTGCATACTCTTCCATGGTCTGCTGTCCCAATCTCAGCTCATATAAATCTTTGATATTATCATCATAGTACATGTTAGAGAGGTACTTCTGCTTGAAATACTTCTGGAGTTGTTTCCACACAATCTGCGTTTCATTAATCTTCTTCACTTGCTTGAAGTGCTCCCACCATATGGATACTCTTCCAAAAAAATTGAAGATGGCTACTATAGCCTTCATATTTCCTGAATAGCCTTGGATTTGGAAGTATTTCCTCATCCCAAGAAGCCAAGCTTCAGCTTATTGACCATTCTTTATCTCACCGTTGAAGGTATGAGGCCTTTCCTTCTTAAATTCATCACATGAACGGTTCTAGTAGCACCTCTTTCTCTTATTCTCATGAGAAGAAGAACCTAAAACACTAGTGGATCCTTCAGATTTAGATGACCCACTAGGCGATCTCTTTCTTCCTCTAGCAGTGATCTTACTTCCTTCTTGTCTCACTATTTGGTCCCCAGAGTTCATCTACCTCTGAATATCTGTCAAAATCTGCAACATGGCTGCATTCAGCTGATTCTTCTCCTCCAGCACCTTAACCAATATTTCATTGTCGGCCCTGTGACTTTGCATCTCCACCCTTAGGCTTCTCAAGGTGGTGGAAAAATCTGGAGGAGTATCTTGAAACCTCCTCGCATTAGACTATGTCTCAGCTTTTCCAATTTAGACATTTTCCCCCATAGCATCTTCAATCATATTCATTTGGGTTCTATGCATCATCGCACATGTCAGTTCTCATGGCTTAGCTGAATTGAGTTTACCGAACTGCACTATCTGGAATGCTGCCCTACGACTACAGTTCTACAAAATGTGTTACTAAACGAAATTTAGGACCTAGTGCCGCAACCAACAGCTCTATTAAACCACAATTTGGGTGTTCTTTTCTCTTTTAACTGCTCGTTCTAGACCATGCAGGCCCAATTCTACAACCAGTAGCTCTGATACCACTCTGTCACGTACCCATACCCCGATTATCATGTGGAATAAAAAATTTCCTATGAAATTTTTGTCGTTCTTTGAAACACAGGGCATGGCCATGAAACACTCCTCAACATTCATGCTCTGATACCACGCTGTCACGTCCCCTCTAGCATCAAAGGAGAAATGCGACCATAGTCCCTCACATTTGATGATTGTGCATCCATATGTTATTAATCTATGTATAAATTCTCTAGCTTCCCCAATAGCAGAGAAATTTCTTCTGTCAGTTCTCAATTCGACGACCTATGAAGAAAAATCTTAGAGGAGATCGAAGGGCGAATAAAATCGTGACGGGAATCAACAGTCACCATCTGTTCCACATATGGAAACAGATCGATGACAGAGAATGAATCCCGCAAGATTCAACGGTGCAGAAAACTTTAATCTGCGGAATTGAGGAAATATGAAAATTGTGGTCCCTCAGCCCCCATCCCGCATTCTGCATCCCACATCCTGCATGCAGAAAGAAAAGTTGCAGAAGTAGATATCTGTGAATCCACATCCTGCATTCCTACATCCCACATCTCGCATGTGGAAGAGATATTTACAGAAGGAAAATATGCACGAAACAAAATTTACAGAAGGTCATTTCCGCATCCCGCATCCCGCAAGTTGTGGAAGGAAATTTCTGTTGAAATTCAACCTGCTAACATAAGTCTTGGATAGATTTGATCATTCATACCATCACTAATACGGCCATCTAAGCACCATAACTTAATTTAAAAATGCATTAAACAAAACATACATAGATGCATACAATTTCAATTATACAACGGAACCAATTCATCAATTCAACACATTATACAGGTTCATCATATTTCATGAAGCAAATAAAAATTGCAGATATTAACACAGAGATACTTATCTTTGAAATAAGTTGTTCCATAACCAGCTACGTCGCTGCAACGTTCCACTCAACCATAGGCCAATGCGCTCATCAATCTCTCAGTAGCACTGCCACCCCTGAGCAGGGCATGATTCCCACAAGGAAATAAGGAATACTAGCAGGCTCACACATATCCAAAAATACAACCTAACTCAGCCAAGCCAACACAGTTGGGTTTATCAGGCTATAGAAAAACAAGCCAATATACTGTTGGCTTTATCAGACTACAGTCAGTCAATCCAACATTCTCACTAAGGACCAGCCAAGACAACTAACAGATGGGTTTATCAGGCTGCAAAGGAATTGAAAACTTGAACTGCTAAGCTAGTGAGCTCAACCACTGAGTTGTGGACACCTGCACGAGATCAGGCTTGGCTCCTAAAACATCTACACACCCAACACAAGGAAGCATCCCCTTCTCTACTACATAGTCCCTTAGGTAATGCCTTCCCTTCTAGTGTTGTTTAGGGTGTGAAAAGAAGAAAACCAACCCCTCTAGATCTATTTGTGAGGTTCCTTCCTACACTGGGTTTATCAAGCTAGTTCAGATCCAATTCGACTCCAGACCATTTCAAACCAAGGCAAAATATGCACACACAACAGACCACATGGTTACACGACAAACCAGACTTCCACTCGCTCTGTGACAGAGGAGACCATTGCACAAAAACACTCAGGATCAAAACAACAGATGAACAACCCAGAACAAAACATAGTCCTACGAACCGCGAACACATAACGTGCATGCACAAAATGGAATAGGGAATGATTAGAATTGAACACAAAGCTTTTGGGTGAAATCCAGATGATGGACTATGCATGCACAATGAGGAAAAAGAGAAACTGAAAACGTTGAAGGATGGATGATCAAAATGTCTTGTCACTCCCCAAAACGTGAGGGAAACTGAAAACATGAGTGCATGAGGGCAAATGGGCATACATTTTCTGGGTGTTTTCTTTTCACACATGGATTTTCCCCCATGGATCAAGGTTAAACATTCTCCCTTCCCGTTCCTTAGGAAATCACGCCCCCATCTCATTATTTGTTGCATTGACATAGTTGGTTGTGGGTTTTTAATTAAATTGCATATTTATATGATGTCTAAAATTATATACTGTGCTTGACTTAGCACCATAAACCATAGGCATCAACCTTGATCACCTATACACAAAACATCAATCAATGGCAGGGCCTTGGCCTTGAGCTCCTTACCGTGATTCCATACAATATTTTCATCATATATATTTAATGCAAACGGGGTCAAAATTGGGGTGTTACAATGTCCATTGAATCCTTTGACCTTGGAACTTATGCATAAGGTAGCATGGTCTTTGGAACCCTTATGTATAGGTCTTTGACGTTTTGTACAAATTGAATGATTTAAGGGTAATGGACCAAGTATTTCAAAATAATCCCTCCATAATATGATGGTCATCATCAAGCCCTTTCTGTTGATATGTGGAGTGTCTCCTAACTCCTCATGATTGAAGAGATTTTAATTTTTAAAGTTGTCAAGACAAATTTACCTCATCTTTTGGGTCAACCGACCAAACAAAAGGAAAACACTTTAACTAATTATTAATTTACATGTCGGCATAGTCAATTAAAAATTGAATTTTTTTGTATAAACAGAATATCAAACATTTCATTTATTCATGAATCAAGTCTCTCTTTGGTATTTCCCAACATTTGGAGAAAAATGTAAAACTTTGTGGAGGAGAAATTTTTGGGCATCTTTGAAGATTGAAGAGATTCACTAAAGTTGGCATAACTTTGTCATACGAAATCATAATTATAAAATTATTGGCTCGTTGGAAAGATTGTTGCAAGGGATATGTGATGACATGATTTAGAGTTTCTTTTGGTTTCTATGTTATTTCTTCATCTTGTGATCTTCGGAAATGTACACAAGTAGCTTGGTATAGGTTGGTTCAATTGATCAGGATTGGCATAGGTTTCCTTATGTGCAGTTGGTCTGACTCACACTGGATGAGTTGTATGAGAAGTTGATATGAATCAAATTGGTTGAGTTGTATGAGAAATTTGGTTTGAATTAGGTGGAATGGGTTTGGTGTGTAGTTGGTTAGACTCAGATTGACCGAGTCAGATGATATGATGAACATATCGATTAGAAAGATTGTTTTCCACAGGTTGTTGGTATATGTTATTGGTACAGGTGTGGTGGTTAGTTGATGAGAAGTCGTCTAATGATGAGTAGTGGTCAATTGATGATAAGTGGTTAGATTGTCATGCCCCCACCGCTCATCCCGATGATGGAGAGGACGTGACCAACACACTGCTGCTGTCAAATGGGAAATATAACCCCATGAACATAAACATAAAAATGAATTGGATTAAAAACATTCATAGATACATACAATTGTAATTATATAGAGGAAGCAAATCATCCATACAAGCATTCCATGTATTAAACATAAGAATATACACATATGGTCGTGGCTATGCTCAAATTTGTGTCTGTATGACATAGATCTATGTTGTATGTCTGGTAGCTATGTCCAAGTTTGATTCCTCTATCACATGGATCTACGCTGTATTCTAGTAGCCATGCTTGTTTATTCCACTCATGGATCTACCTTGTATTGGTCTGCAGCTAAGAGTTTGGTTACTTGCGTCTATGAGTCAACATACTGATGTACTACAGATGCCTACTTGACTGCATACTCCGATCAAGCCAACATTTTCATCTCCTGGCAATGAATTGTTCTCAAAGCTCTCGTTTATCATATCACTCTAATACTGATGCTTTGGGGGGCATCCTGTTATACCAAAATCCTATCACCATCATGTGATAAGACCTTTGACATACCTACTTTCCCTGAAATCCCAGCTTCTGGAGTGAAGACTGAATGACTTTTTTAACAGTCTATCATACAAATTCCCATCACCACTCATGCTCCCTTATCCAGGAGTGGTACCCCTGTTCGCACCACTTTTCATTAGTTGTCCACAAGCGGTGCCACCTCCTGTCACCCTTTGTCCATAGGTGGTAATTACCAGAACCGCTCTGTCAAAGAAGGAGAAGCGTGGTACCCTGCGTAAAAGGGTAAAAAGAGAAGCTTCTCGAGGCTTCTAGATGATAAGCCTTGAGATATCTCTTATCCCTACTACTGTGGGTTGGTTGAGCTCGAGATCCCTCATCTTAGGATGTTAGAGGCCACCTCACCCACTCATTTCTCAACCATCTCTATCCATCTAGCCCTATAAATATGAGCTCATATCCATGGTTGAGGGGGGAACATTGAAGGTATTGTTATGCTGTTGGACTGATTCTTGGCCCAAGATCATTTGGAGAGAGCATAGAGAGCTAGAGTCGGCACTTTTTGGGATGAAGAGCTGGTTTAATGGAGATGCATGTCAACACTAAGGCTTGGTTGTAAACTTCTTCGTATTTCTATTGCAAGTTGATTTTGTGTCCCATATATATTGTTGATGTTTTATTTTAGATATATATTGCTAGATTCCTTAGTCATTAGCATAGATCAGTAGATCATATTTTGGTTTCTTTGATATGTTTCATGTTGAATTCTTTTGCAGTTACATAGGTGAACTATCAAAGCCTTGCATTCCATATATCTACAACGTCTAGGGAGAGTTATCAACCTCTATGATCTATTTGTTCTGGATCTGAAGCATTCAGACCAGCAGAACACCCTGCTGTCCACAGGAGGTGAAATATTCTGAGAAACATAGCTGCTGGCACCTGCGACAAAAATGTCGTCTCACCCGAGATATCTCAGTTTTATGGGTAACTACTAGAACCACGTTTCCGAAGTTTTTGTAGGAGGGTGTTTTAGTACCTTGGCCTTGCACCATGGTTTTCCAATGAATACTAGGAAGGTGGGTGACTTCCATGCACAATATTTCAATACCAATCTATGGTCCAACCCTTCTTAACATGATTTAAGTGAACTAATAGTGAATAGACATCATAATCATAATCATTAATATAAGGCAACAATCATACATTTATCCAATTGCAACACAATAATCAACCAATCATTTAACACAACATCTACACATATAACTAAGCTACACAACATTCACACATATACACAACATATAATGTGGAACCCATCCGGGAAAAAACCACAAGGTGCTCTTCATCTGGCATTGGCATGAGGAAATAGATGCACCTTTTGTCTGTGCACAAAGCTGCAGACTTTGTTCAAGATCTTCTCTTCTATCTTTATAGACTTTTCCTCCCTCTCATGCTCTCTAATATTCTTTCTTTATCATTCTAATCTACTCCTACTAGCGATCCACACATAGCCTGGATAGACTCGACCTTCTCTACTTGTCTGTGCACTTAGCTGCATAAACACTACTCTAATGCACTCAACGATCCAGAGTCATTAACCAAAACTATCTATCTCAAGTCTAGCTCAAGCATCTTTGCCAAGAGTCTAGAGATTACTCAAAATTGTTGTATTAGCTAATTCTCTAAAACCATCTAACCCATTTACAGCTTGGGTTCCTTCTTTAATATCCATATTACATACCTGATACAGATCCCATACATGCTTGTTACAAAATTAATACTGACTCGATACATACTCTAATAGACCAATTACAGACTCCTCTTCAGTCGCTATCCCAGCCGACCTACTATCCTCTGCCAACAGGCTGTCTTTCCTATTTTTGCAACACATAACAAAAACCCGCTATCATCCTGAATTACAAAGATTCCTTCATGCGTGTGGTTTCCACCGAATCCAAGTGAGCTCGTACCCATGATCGCTATGTACTGTCGCTTTCTTAGCGTTTTGCCTTACTCTCATTTTCCTGTCGTTACGCTTCTTCACATGCCTCCTTCTGTAGATATTCTGCCATGTCATCTTGTATCTTTCTATGTCCTTCTGACGTGTCTTACTAATCTGGTGCAACTTCCTCGTCCCACGTCTTCTCTTTCCTTCTTATGTCACAACATCCTTCCCTTTTCCTTGATGCTCCTTCCTCTGTCGTAGCTCCTTCCTTTTACTATTTTATGCTCCTTCTCCATACTTAGGTATAATTCTATATGAATTCTTCCCTACCATCGTGAGGCCCAACAGGCCCCCAACACTCACCTGTGTCTCGTCCCAAGTCACGTGAACTATTCCTCCATGGCATGACTTGCGCTGATTTTTGTCTAAAAATCCTCCATGATTTTCAACAACTTTTATTTCTCTGTGCGCATTTCTTCTTCTATTTTCTGCATGTGCTCCACTAGTTCGAAACTGATGTGTTCCGCCATGACTCTTTCTATAGAGGCCACTACCTCACGCACCTTCTGGTGTACAGGCTGAATTATGTTCCTTCTATGTCTGACTATGTGTTTTTTCTTTGTTTAAGTACATGTTCCTTATGGTCCTGTAGCGTATGTTCCTTCTATGTTTGCAGGTTGCTGCAGTATTTATACTTCTAGTACTACTATCATTATTGCAAATCCAGACATCAATAAGGTAGTTTTGTTCATCAACATAACTAACTCCTTTTCACACTTGTCATTTTTGTCTGTTTCTGGATGCTCTTACCACTCAATGTTGTAGGACGTAAGGGTAGAATGAAAATGTTGAGGGACTTATCGGTGACACTGATTTTCTTTGTTAACATTTTTTGTTTTAGCTTCCAGCTCATCCCTAGTTTTTCCTTCCTCCCTTTAGAATATTCCTTGGAATTACGCGTGAATGAGTATGCGACATCCGGGTAAGCCTTAGAGCTCACAACACTTTCTAATTCCAGCATCTAGTTGATGTTTTTTTTTGCTATAGTGCTGGTGAGATGTGTCATCTGCAATATGTAGTACCTCCCTCCCTAAGAGTATGACAGTGTAACATGTCTTTGGAATCGTCATCACCTTCCATAGAATGAGAAGGTTATAGATATGATGGTGATGATGCTGGCCTCCATTTCTTCCTCTCTCAGTTTGAACATTCGTTCCGACTAGAAGGTCCTAGCAATGGATACCATGCACTGTGGCAATATGATTCTTGGCAAGTAAGTCCAGAGGCTTTGGCGGGTTGTCCTATGGTATTTGAATTCTTTCCACTTCTTCCTCAGTCGAGTTTATCTATTTTAAGGAAATAATGCTTTTACTAGCATCAGAGGGTCTTTGCTTTGGCATCTTTACCAAGATGGTTGGAGCCTCTTTTGCATGGAGCCCCAAAACTGGCTGAATCTCCAAGAAGCTCCCGACCTTTAGTGGAACATATCCAACAACAAACTTCTTATTTAGAATAGTCATTACAATTTCCTTGACAGGACCCCCAGGGCCATTATCAGTGAGACACTTACTCGTCATGCTTCTCCACAAGTTTTTATTCACTCTGTACCTTGAAACTATTTAGGTGATGACATTATAAAGATGCAAGTTAGGCATTGACCATTAGTAGTAGGGTCATTCCAACAATCTGGTTATCAAATCCTCACACACGCCATCATCAGTTAGCATAATGACAACATAAACCATCACGTGGGTCCTTAGTCTGACTCCTTATGTGGAGGTATCTGCCCATTTTTGTTGTGATGTCATGATATGAATGGCGAAAGTGACCCTCACTTTCCTTGAGATCTACTTGAATTTCCTTGTTGTCTATGGATTTGATATTTGGCACCTCAACAAGCCTTCCTCATAATTGTGCCAACACGACATTGTATTTAGTGCCACACTTCCCTCGCCACGCCTTGTGTGAAATTTAGGCTATTCTCTTCTCCTAACCTTCATTGTTGTCATTATCAACATCATCATCATCATCATCATCATCATCATCATCATCATTATTATTATTTTAGTTGCATTTATCGAAATAAGGCTTGAAATGACTCCCATTGATGAGCCCTCTGAATTCCATGCCATCTAGTTTTTTCAATTTCATTGCCCCTCCATCAGTGATTTCCTTAACTAGATAAGGACCTAACCAATGTGTCTTCAACTTGTATGGGTGCTTGAAAAATTTACTGTCATTAATAAGTACAAGAACTCAAACTGAAAATTGCTTATTCTTAATGTGTTTATTGTGCCATACCTTCTTCCTTTGTTTCTCAACATTTTGATGGAATTCTGCAATGAAGCGTTCTTCTTCCAAATGGATTAACTGAAGTAATATTTCTTCAAGAACATCAACATCTTCCATTTCTGTAATTGACGCCACTCTTAAACTTGGTACGATCTATTCCATAGGAATGGAAAATTCTTGTCCATATACTAACCTAAATGGTGTCTGGCCAGTTATCTTCTTACATGTTGTGTGATATGCCCATAGCACTGCGGAAATTTTCTGGTCCCAATCATCCCTTCTTGTATTGCAGACTTTGGTTAGCACATTTTCCAGAATCTTGTTAAATGATTCAATTGATCCATTAGCTTGCGGGTGATATGGAGTTGTTATTCTATGTTGTATCTGAAATTCATCAGTTAGTTCTTCAATCAATTGATTAACACAATGTGTACCTTGATCGCTGATCAAAATATGTTGGCACCCAAACCTTGTCACAACATTTTCAAATAAGAAATTTGTTGTTGTGGTAGCAGTACAATACTTTACAGTCCCAGCTTCCTCCCATTGAGTTAAGTAATCTGTTGCAGTGATAATATACCTAGCTCCTGTGTGCTTCCCTTCTGGACTAATAGGCCCCACAAAGTCAACAACCCATTTATCAAATTCCTATAATGTGAGTTTTGGAACTAATGGAATTTCATCTCTTCTGGATGGTTTCCCTATTCTTTGGCAGACATCACGGTTGCGACACTAGTCTCATGCATCACCATGCATAGTAGGCCACCATAACCCTACCTGTAATATCTTGCGCACCGTCTCCTTTCGTGCATAGTGTCCTCCTATGATGCCAGCATGTGATTCACTTAAAATAATAGGGAGCTCATGTTAAAAAACATAGTGTCGAAGTATGTCATCCGGATTGAGTTATAAAAATGGCCAACAATTAATGGAAATTTGTAGCTCGTGTTACTAATTGTTTCTTTTGTGCTATTGTGAATTTGGCCGGTGCAAAAATCATAGTTAGGAACTGTATGATATCTTCATATTGATTTTCATAGGCGCTTATCAAAAATAGTTATGCATCAGGGAGATTATCTTCCAGACTAGTAGTTTCTTCTCCATTCTCTATTATGGAGAGGTGGTATGGTCCCAAATTTAATCGGTCTGGTTTAAAGATTATCTCAAAGTCAAATTATTGAAAGAGGAAAATCCATTGACAGATCTCCCCCCCCCCCAACATTGGCTTATTGATTGAGTATTTTAATGTTGAATGGTCAGTGTACATTTTAAATTTCCCTTTGAGCAAATAATGTTTGAATTTTTTCAATGCATAGACCATTGCAAGGCCTTCTTTCTCTATTGTGGTGTAATTATTTTCTACAGTTGACAACTTCCTACTAGAAAAAGAAATGGGGTGATCGATTTATCCCTCTCCTAGTTGCGTTAGTACCAATACAAGCGCAATAGATGACCCGTCAACATGAACATGGATTTTTTTTTCCAATATGGAAAGATGAGTATTGGCGCAGTGGCCATTTTATTTTTCAGCTTATCCAGAGTCTCTTGGAATTCATCTATCCACTAAAACTTGGTATCTTTTTTTAACAATTTCTCTATCGGGGCCGTCACTTGTGCATATTCTTTGATGAACTTTCTATAATATCCTATATGTCCTAACGTTGATCCTAACTATTTTACTATGGTAGGTGGTGGTAAATCTAGGATGATGACGATTTTAGCTGGGTCAACCAAAATCCCATCATGACAGACCACATGGGCTAACAACGCCCCAAAATGCACACAAAAAATACATTTTCTCATATTGAGAGAAATTTGGTACTGTCGGCATCATTCTAACATCATTCTAAGACTTTATATATGATCTTTTATAAGACCAAATACTGTCCAATCATCAACGTAGACTTCAAGGAATTTATGTATAAACTCTTTAACGCAACAACAACAATTCTAGAAAAAATTGTAGGTGCATTCTTCAGTCCCAAAGGAATTACCGTGTACTGGTAGCATCCCCACTCCGTTGCAAAGGTAGTATTGTAGCGATCTTCTTTTGAAATTCTGACCTGATGGTATCTTGAGAATCCGTTTGTGAATGAATACATCTCTTGGCCTCCAACATTCTCCATTACTTCATCTATGAAGGGAGTTGGAAATGGATTGTGCAAGCAAGCATCATTTAATTTCCTGAGATCAACACAAATCCTGACTTCTCTGTATATTTTCTTGTCTTGTACTACAATCGGGATAATCCATTCTGATTCTTCAACTTTTTCTATTACTCCTGCATCTAGCATTGGATCCAGTTTGGCTTTAACTTTCTCTTTGTAATGAGGATTCAATCTGTATGGCCTCTCTTTGAGTGGTTTTGCATCAGGCCTCAGGGGTATCTTCATTTCACCCAGGTCGCCAACTATGCCTTTCATTTAAGAGAACTTTGCAGGGAGCATATCCTGAAATTCATGTAATAAGTCAGTGATCTTTTCCACAATCTCTTCATCTTAGTAATCTCCAATAGTAACAAACTTCAGGTTTTCCTCGGATCCAATATTTACTTTCTTAATTTTGAGTGGTTTTATAAAATGGTAAATAGTTATAGAAGGTCCCTCTACTATGCGTATACCTTTTGACTTAGGTATATTTATATCAAGTGGGTCGTCGTCATCAGGTTCTCCTGTAAGATTATAGAACTGCATCCATCTATGTGAAGTCATGCTGCATTGATGAAAGTTTGTGTTTGCAACCGGTATTTCTTTGAATATTTTATCCTTGATGACTTGTAACACAACATGCATAGTTGGGTGTTCACTTTCAAATTGAAACGTTTGGGTAAATCTTACATCTAATATTTTCCATTCAATGGTTCCTCGTCGCAGCTCTTCTGAGGTGTACCAACTTCTTGGCACCATTTCCAAAGTGTGGATAAATCGGTGAACCCATTCTTGTCGTGGATATTCTTTCAAAATCCCACGAAAATTCTCAATATGTTTTCCAGGATCTGTCAATCCTGTGTACTTTTGATCAAAATAACTGATCTCTTCTCCAAATCTGATCTCCATTAGTCTCCTACATTGTGGCTATTTGGATATAGGCTGTTTTTATGTACCCCACGATCTAGCAGGTGTAGCTTTCGGCACTAATATAAAGCAGACAATCGCTATGATTATGCGACCTTTTCTTCAAATTGTTGCAAAAAATATGCAAGATTAAGAAATCCTTCATATGTAGGTAGCTTTCTTGCTTTGAATCCTACACTTTGAACAAATCTTGTGACTCTCGCACATCTATGCATGGAAACTTCATGCAGCCCATTTTGCCGATTTTCCAAAGCATCACCCGAGTCAGACGTGCATGAGCTTACACTCCGCCAAGTCAGGATTCCATCATCTGTTGGGTTAATATAATATTCCTCCGAAGATATGATGTTGTACAACTGGTCTAGATTTTTGTCTTTCCCTTCGCTATGCACAGGATTGACATATTGTTGTCCTTCAATCAGATCAATTGGTGCAACCACTCTTATTTTAGAATCTTCGAAAGACAAGATCCTCTTCTTGAATTTTATAATAGTTTGGTTTTCTATTTCCCAATCAATTCCTAGAAGTGCAAGATATGAGTTTGTGTCATCGAAAATGTCAATAAATTTGAATTCAGCATATGTTCTCAAGCCTTCAACCTCCACAGGTACTTGGGTTAGTCTACCGATTGGTAGAACCTTCGACTGGTTTGCAAGCCTTAGTTGAATAGGAGACTATTCCGGTCGTGGCTTATTCATTCTCTCCCATGTCTTCCTTGTCAATATATTGAAATCCGATCCCAAGTCTCATTAGAGGAAATTTGAGGTCTAAAATGGGCCTCCTAAGGAAAATGATGAAATAATAGTTAAAATAATAAAATAGTAGTTAAAATAATAAAATAATAGTTATTAATTTTGGAGGAAGAATGAAAAAAACTATTTTTTGTTCGTATTTTCGACATATCTCCTTGTGTTTTCACTCAAATTATGGGCGAGAGAACTCGTTGGATGTGGAATTTAATTCCGCATCCAATGAGTACCCACATTGCATACTTTTGATGGACCCCTCTACCCCAAAAATAAGAAATACCTGAAAAATGTGATGATGACATCATCGTCACAGTTTTTTAGGTATTTCTTATTTTTGGGGTAGTGGGGTCCACAAACAATATTTAGTGTGGGTACTCATTGGATGCGGAATAAAATTTCGCATCCAACGAGCTCTCCCACCCAGAATTTGAGTTAAAACACAGGGAGATGTGTCGAAAATACGAAAAAAAATAGTTTTCTTTTATGACAAATATGTCAATTCAACCATTATGGTTGACTCATTTTATTGAAATTTTATTGGTTCTTGAATTCCAACTCACAAAATTTATTGTTGGCACATTTTCTTATAAGGCCCATTTTAGACCCCAAATTTCCTCTAATGAATATGATATAGTCCATATCATAATCTCCTATCTGCGCATTCATTCGTAGTTCTTGATATGTCTTCAGTTTTCTCTCGATCTGATTCACTCTTTTTTCAGGTCGTAGGTATTATGTGGTTTCTTCTATGAGTGTTTTCAGTTATGCAACATCATCTTTATCATGGATTAGCACTAAACAACTTTTGAAAAATTATTTAAGCTTACTAATCTTTTTCATGGGCGGCCTCCTGATTAGTTGTTCAAATCTTTCAGGCATAGCTTGAACTTGTCCATATGTTGACGGTTGATTGGGAGTGACAAAGTCCTGTCATACCTTCAAGAAGACTTCTTTCTCTTGTTGGATGTCTAGTGGAGCTTTCTTTTGTGCCATAGGTCACACACGCGATTGTCCTTGCGGTGTATTTTGGTCTGATCCCTTCGGGACACCTCCTCTTGTGACTACATCAAGGTTGGGTTGTCTTGGTTCGACATAAATAATTTGAATATTCGGATTGGGGTTTGGATTCGGATTCTGCACTAGGGTGGGGTTAACGACAGTTCTATCCTTCCATTTCACAATAAGTTGCAGGCATTGTTTAATACTGTGATCAAATTCTTTATAATATGTATAATTTTTCGCAGGACTTTGAAAATATTGGGTAAAGCATCTTGACTGCCCACAATTATAACATATGATTTTTCCTCTTCCTCGACCAAATCGTCCTCCTAGTTGTTGTCCTCGACCTCTAAAATTCCTACCCCCCCCCTCTGCCGAGGGTATTGTTGTTGTTTAGGACAATGATTTTGCTGGTATTGTGGTTGAGGATGTTGTTGTGGTTGATACTGCGCAGGTTTATACTGGGGCTACACTCGTTCAACTTGCATTTGTTCATAATTTTTCATTAAGTAGGTATCCATCGTCTTCTCTTGGAGCAACTGAAGTGCTCTGCAGTCTTTCTCATCATGACCTAATGAGTTACAAAATTTACAATACAGACTAGCGAGTGCACTTACAATCGTCTGTAAGTACGGGAATTCCTCAGACTTGTGACCTCTAGTATGCCATATTCTACACCAAGGAATTCCTTGTGTGTTTAATGGGTTTGGTGCACCAGCTGAGACATAGTTCATAAGCGCCGGGTAATTATCTTTATGGTGTCCATCTGTTTTGCACTTTGTACACTATAGTTCTTCCTAAACTTCCTTTCCTCTTTTAATGTCCTGGAGCTGCACCGTAATATTGGCTATCTGCGACTGAATTTGTATCATTCCTGAGCCAGTGTCTCCAACTGGCTAGGATTCTAATTTCATTTCTATTTCAAGAGCCTCTGTTTGCAACACAGGCTTATATTGCATCAATGAGGTTCAGAAATGTGGTAGCAAGGTGACAATAAACCATTCTTTATGCTGCACATCTCACATTTGGAAACTCACTTTGGCCATTAATATCTTAAATCTTTGGTCAAATTCCCTAACATATTCTGTTGGTAGCTGCTTAATTTCCTTGATCTCAGTGATGAACTGTGATTAGGACTTTGGATTTTTAAATTCATCTATCAAACCCAGTAAAATCTCATTAAGTTTTTAAGGGAGCACTCCTACGGGTACTATGAAAAATTTCATATACCAGTCCAGTGCATGACCTCGCAGAGTCGTGATCATCTCGGAATTCTTGATATTCTCATCCTGGAACTGCCGTACAGTCCAGACAGTGTCAGAAACAAACTAGTGTTGCTCTGGGTCTTCAAACCCATTTCCATTGAATATTGGGAGCTTAATGTTATCTCCAACCATTGTATTTGCTGGTGGTACAGTCGAAACAAAATTTGGACTGGTCTAACTTCCTTGTCCGCTATTTACAGTGTTAGTAGTACTTGTATTTACATAATTACTTGGAGATAGGTTTGGTGATCTTACCTCTGGTACGGTAGGAAAGTTGTAAGCACACTCTTGTTCTAGGGCTTCATTCGACTCTTCTGACTCCTCGTCGCCTTCTGCGATCGGCTGACATTCTTCCTCTTCATCACAAGATCCTTCATCTACATAAGAGGCAAACTTGTAGCCTTCTTCTTCTTGATCTGTGCTACAACTCCCTTGTTCTAACATAGTTTTCCTTCTTTTACTAGATATGAATCTTCTTCCATTTCTTAAAACTCCTGGCTTGATTTCAGTTCCTCTATCTCCTGGGAACATCTCACTCTAGGGTTTTGTTGAGACATAGCCACCCTTTTCTATTCATTCTATCATTCGCATAATTCCTTTTTCACATAAAAGCATTTTTATCCATGTCTTTAAAAATGACAGATATCTACTGCGTAGTACTTGAATTTTTTTTTTGCTTTGTCTCACTCTATGAGGTTATTGTGTCAACAAAAAACTAAGTGATATATCCTTCTAAAATATTGTCTACCCATAAGTACACAATGGTTGATATAGGTTTGTTGACTCTTTTAAGCCGCTCAGTCAAGAAATGATTCCACTCCTTTGGTTCTCCTCCTTGAAAATTATTTTGTTGGGTTTCCAACTTAGATAACCATTCATGAAACATGATTGGAAACTCGGAAAATAAAATATCGTAAATGTCTGAATAAATGTACCGACCGAACCAGTCTGTTGGGTTCCACCAGGATCCTTCATTTCTTCTCGTGTAAACTCTATCACTTTGAAATACACCCAGTCTTGGATTTCTGGTTTTGTAGGATTCCACAACATATCCCTCACCATAACACTTCAAGGTCCCGACAATAGAACCATTTTTTGTGTTTCTTTCCCTCTCTCTATCCTTGGACCCAGGTTTAGTCCTTCTTTTTGACCACAACAAATCCCAAGATATCGGCTCGACGGAGTGGAGATCAGCCAACATCACCTACAACACAGATATCGTCTCACTCGAGATATCTCAATTTTATAGGTAACTTCCAGAACCACATTTTCGAAGTTTGTGTGCGAGGTTGTTTTAGTACCTTGGCCCTACACCAAGGTTTTCCAATGAAGGGCGAGAATGTGGGTGACTTCCATGCACAGTATTTCAATACCAATCTATGGTCCAACCCTCTTTACATGATTTAAGTGAACTAATAGTGAATAGACATCATAAGAATACTCATTAATATAAGGAAACAACCATACATTTATTCAATTGCAACACAATAATTAGCCAATCATTTAACACAACATCTACACATATAACTAAGCTATGCAACATTCACACATATACACGGCATATAATGTGGAAACCCATTTTGAAAAAAACCACAAGGTTCTCTTCATATGGCATTGGCACGAGGAAATATATGCACCTTTTGTCTACGCATAAAGCTGTAGAATATTTTCAAGATCTTCTCTTCTATCTTTACAGACTTTTCCTCCCTCTTGTGCTCTTTGATCTTGTCTTTTTCTCGTTCTACTATACTCCTACTAGCGATATGCACACAACCTGGATTGACTTGACCTTCTCTACTTATATACACACTCAGCTGCAGAACCACTACTCTAATGCACTCAACGATCCATATTCATTAAAAAAAACTATCTATCTGAAGTCTAGCTCAAGCGTATTTTCCATGAGTCTAGAGATTACTCAAAATTGTTGTATCAGCTAATTCGCTAAGACCATCTAACCCATTTATAGCTTGGGTTCCTTATTTTATATCCCTATTACAGACTTGATACATATCCCATACATGCTCATTACAGACTCAATACTGACTCGATACCGACTCAGACAGACTCATTACAAACTCCTCTTCAATTATTATTCCAGCCGACTTACTATCTTCACCCAATAGGTTGTCTTTTCCTATTCTAGAAATACATAACAAAAATGTGCTATTGGCATGACTTATAAAGATGCCTTCAAGCGTGTGGCTTCCACCAGCTCCAGCTGAGATCATATCCATGATCGCTAAGGATTGTCTCTTTTTCAGCGTTATGTGTTACTGTCATTTTCCTATTAATACACTTCTTCACACACCTCCTTCTGTGGATATTCTTCCATGTCATCTCATATCTTGCTCTTTCCTTCTGACATGGCTTACTAATCTAGTGGAGCTTCCTCGTCCCATGCCTTCTCTTTGTCTTCTTCTTTTATTTCCTTCTTATATCGCAGCATCCTTCCCTTTTCCTTGATGCTCCTTCCTTTGTCGTAGATCCTTCCTTTTACTCTTTTATGCTCCTTCTCCATACTTAGGAATAATTATAGATGAATTCTTCCCTACCATACCGAGGCCCAACACACATCCAACTAGAGATCAAATAAGTCAGATAGTAGCTTTTGCAGCCACACTGCCTCGCAACTAGCCGAGCAAGTAGTGACATACTCTACCTCATATATACTTAGCGCCACACATGATTGCTTCCTGCCAAACCAGGAGATCATGCCAGATCCCAAACTGAAGCAACAACCTGAGGTGCTCTTCCTGTCAGTGGTGCTACCTGTCCAGTATGAATCAACATAACTGTGTAGGTTGATCTTTTGATTCGCATCATATTTGAGCCCATAATCCTCTGTACCTTTTAGGTACCTCAGAACATGCTTTACCGCTATTAGGTGAACCTATTTTGGATCCATTAGGAACTGGCTCAGGGTACACTGCAAAGCATATGTCTAGTCTCATATTCTTTAGATACATCAATGAGCCAATCATCTGACGATACATCGTGGCATCAACCTTCTTGGATGAAGCATCACTTAGAAGCTTCAAGTTAGATGCCATAGGTGTGGCCATAGCCTTGCAATCCAACATTCTAAATCTCTTCAGAATCTCCACTACATACTTCCCTTTCCCAAGGAAGATTCCATCTTCACTCTGCCACACCTCCATGCCTAAGAAGTAGTGCATCATACCTAGGTCTTTCATCTTGAACTCTGTAGAAGTATCCTTCTTGTATTTGTAATGAGTTCTTCATTGGCTGTTAGAAACAAGTCATCGACATATAGAAGGAGTATCATTGGTATTCCATCTTCCACTTTGAAGTAGAGGTTGGAATTTTATTTACTCTTGGTAAATCCCAAGCTCATCAGGAAGCTATCCATCCTATCATCCCATGTCCTCGGTGCTTATTTCAAGCCATACAAGGCCTTCTTCAATTTCCACACATGGGTCTTCCTATCATGTGTCTCAAATCCCAGTGGTTGTTCCATGTACACTTCCTCTTCTACTACACCATTCAAGAAATATTTCTTGACATCCATATGGTGTACTTTCGATTTCATAACCGCTACAAAACAAGTATGGTCCTTATGGAAGTCTACCTCGCCATGGGTGAAAATGTCTCTTTGTAGTCTATGCCTTCTTTCTGTGAGAAGCCTTGTGCTACGAATCTTGCCTTGTGTTTCTTGATGCTTCTGTATGCAGCATGCTTGATCTTGTATATCCACTTTGAAGTCAGTACAAAGTTCTTCTTCGGCCTAGGAAAAACCTCCCATACATCATTTGTCATGATTGAGTGATATTCCTCGATCATCACATCCTTCCATTCTTTCTTTTTGGTAGCCTCTTCATAGGTGGAAGGTTCTTTATCAATGATGTCACATAGTAGGGCCACATAGCTATTGTAGAGATTTTCCCTCTTTCTATCTCTATGTATTCCTTCTGGAACACCATACCTTTCAGCTTCTTGTAAGAGCTCCTGTGCCCATGCTAGTTTCCTCTTGTGAGAGTCCTTCTCAAGGAATGTATCTACTAGATCTTGTGGTTCTGTCATGTCGTGCTCTTCAAGGTCTTCTGTATTTGCTTCTCCAATTTCCATGTCTTGGACTCTTGTCTCTTCAGGTTCCTTGACTTCTTGGGTAGGTGTCCTCCTGGATCTGAAGTATGTCAAGTCTTGATCAAATGTTACATCTATACTGATGTAGATATTCTTGAATCTTGGGAAGTATATTTGGTAAGAATTTAATGTATCACTGTATAATACGAATACACCCATCCTCCCAAAAGGATTGATCTTGGTCCTTTTCTCCATTGGGACATGTATGTACACCGGGAAACCAAATATTCTCATATGGTTGACCTCGGGTTTCACTCCAAAAAAATCCTCTCTTCAGGAGTCTTGTTGTCAAGTACTCGATGAGGAGTACGGTTCTGTACATACATAGTTTTTCTTCCTGCCTCCTCCCAAAGGTGCATAGGAATATCCTGGTTAAGAAACATTGCTTCCATTGCTCCCATTATGGTTCAGTTCTTTTGTTCCACAACCTCATTTTTTGAGTAGTGTGTGGAGTGCTCAACTCCCTCTTAATCCCATATTCTGTACAGAGTTCCTTGAATTCTTCCGAAGTGATATTCCTATGCCACCATTATCTGACCATAGAATCTTGATATTCCTATATGTCTGGTTCTCGACCAAGGCTTTATATTCCTTGAACTCATTGAAAACTTCACTTTTCTCTCTTCAAGAAATATATCCAATTCTTACGTGAGAAATAATATATAAAGGAAACGTAGTACACATACCCACTTAATGAGCTAGAAGACATGGGTCCGGATACATCTGAGTGCAATATCTCCAATATTCCTTTATCCTTGCTCTCAATGCTAGGAAATGTATTCTTTGCATTATTTCCTTTTGTACATCTTTGAAAATTCCCTCATGATTTGTATGATCTCTAGCAATCCTAAAAATTCTTTTCTTTCCATCGGTACTACTCTGTAGTGCACATGTGCAATCCTTTTGTGCCACACTTCATTTGGTTCAATTGACTGATGAACCAATGCTTGTCTGGGTTGTCCCTTCAACTTGTACAAGACTCCATCTTATTCTCCATTCACTGTTGCATCTACTATTGTATATCCTCTGGGCCACATCAGAACTTGGCCATCGAAAAATGAAACCCTAATTCCTTTTGCATCTAATGCATATATGGAGAGAAGATTCTTCTAGAATCCTAGAACATACAGCACATCCTTCATCTTTAAGGATTTCTCGGAGTCAATATTGTATAAGCTTCAACACTCCCTTTTATGGGATATTGATAATCATCCCCAAGTTTCACCTTGTGAGGTGACTTATGTTCAGACATATTGACGAATGATTCCTTGTATCCTGTCATGTGTTTGGAAGCTCCACTATCCACTAGCCAATCATTACTTCCATGTGTGATAGTGCCAGTAAGTGCTGAGATTAGCACACACTCTTCATCCGAATCATCCTTCTCTTGTTTGAATCTTTTGTTTGTTGGTTCATCATCTTCGGCAATATGAACATGGTGTCTCTTTTTATGGATGGGACAATCTCTTGCCAAGTGTCCCTTTTCATCACAAGTACAACGTCGAACATTTGAAATATCTCTTTTGGTCTTCTTTGGTTTCTTGTATTTTTTCTTGTTGTGATGAAAGTTCTCCTTCTTCTTGAAGTTCTTCCTAGTGTAGACTGCCACATGTTGATCGTCAGTTTCTCCCATATTTCCTTCTCTTATCACATGTCTAGCTTCTTCTTTTGCACATTCTTCTCTAAGTCTGTTGAAAGAGATCATATTCCTTCTTGCACAAATCCCTTGAATGAATGAGTCCTATGATCTAGGGAGACCATTCATGGTGGTCATTACAATTTCTCCTTCTTCAAAATTTTCTTCAACTTCTTCAAGTTGTTCTTTGATTTGAGCAACCCTTGTGAAGTAAGACTGTATAGTCTCGAAGTTCTATATCTTCACATTTTTCAGTTGGTTCCTCAAAGTCATCTTTTGATTGTTGTTCCTTAATCCTTCGAACATCTTTGTCAAGGCATCATATACTTCCTTCGGTGTCTTGAATGTAGACACATGGGGGATGAGGTGATCATTGATAGAATTTGGAATTATTCTCTTAGCCTTAGCCATGCTTCTCTTATGAGAAGCCTTTTCTTCATCTCCCTTTGGTTCTCGAACATCTTTAGAGATAAAATAATCCAAGTCATTTTCTTCAAGGGAGAGGGAGACATTAGAGGAAATTTGAGGTTTAAAATGGGTCTCCTAAGGAAAATAATAAAATAATAGTTAAAATAATAAAATAATAAAATAATAGTTATTAATTTTGGAGGAAGAATGAAAAAAACTACTTTTTGTGTTCGTATTTTTGACATATCTCCCTGTGTTTTTACTCAAATTCTGAGTGGGAGAGCTCGTTGGATGCGGAATTTAATTCCACATCCAATGCGTACCCCCACTGCATACTTTTAATGGACCCCACTACCCCAAAACAAGAAATACCTGACAAAAACGTGATGATGATGTCATCATCATGTTTTTTCAGGTATTTCTTGTTTTTGGGGTTGTGGGGTCCATCAAATGTATGCAATGTGGGTACTCATTAGATTCAAAATTAAATTCTGCATCCAATGATCTCTCTTGCTTGAAATTTGAGTAAAACCAAAGCAAGATATGTTGAAAATATGAACAAAAAATGTAGTTTTCTTTTATGACAAATATGTCAATTCAACCATTATGGTTGACTCATTTTATTGAAATTCTATTGGTTCTTGAATTCCAACTCACAAAATTTATTGTTGGCACGTTTTCATATAAGGGCCATTTTAGACCCCAAATTTCCTCTAATGGTCATGTACTTCCATGCCCAGAAGTTATTAGCCCCTCCAAGCTTGTCCTCAAGCTGAGTACGGAGAGTCATATTTTTAAAATGAGAACCAAATAGTATATATTTGGATCTTACCTATTTGAGGTGTTCGACTAGGTTCTGGAGCAGGTTGACCTAGGGTTTGTCAGAGAAACCCTAATTTTACAAACTTGGAGTTTGGGAATTTTGTTTGGACAGAAAAATGTGCCTCCTTGAGGTGAGTTGCTCAGCTAGGTCACTTTTTGAAAACTGAGGTGGGAAGCCTTTGATACTTGATTCCCTAGTTCCTATCGACACCAGTGACACTGTAAAAAATGAAACTACTCCGATTTAGAATCTGCCTTCACCAAAATATGCGCCCTACTGAGGCGAGTTAGCCTAACCTTCTTTTCTTGATTATCTTTGGAGAGAACACCTTCAACTAGGAACCCCTAGTTCATGCAGTTCTATAGTGCCTTCTTTCATAGAGGCTCTGATACCATGTTAGTTTTTCTTAATATCTGATTAAATTATCTAGGATCTTTATTTGAAAGAATAACAAGTACAACAAGATGCATAAGATATAAAAGATACACAAGACACAAAGATTTTCATTGGGGAAACCATAAAGGAGAAATCCTTGCAAACTTCTTTAGAATAGTAAGACGATCAAAAGAAGTAATAAGAAGTATTCAACAACTATCTATCTCTCCTCCTATGACTGTCTCTCTCTCTCATGTGCCCTTGAGAGTGTGTTGGGTGTTTATAAATGAGGGAGATCGCCTCGCTATTTATACCCTTTCAATTCACTGACCAAATATAACATTTGAGCCTACATGTCATCTCACATGGGGACCACTTCTACTAGAGAGACTACAAGTACATATTACATGATGTTACACTGGGGACTATTTCCTTGACTTATAATGGAGGTTGTACCTCAAGGTCTAGACATAATTTAGACATCCCTTAAAGGGGTAACACACATCCCCAATGGGGGTACAAAAACATACAATGATAATAAACATCAGAATATCTTCTAAAGTTACAAATACATCAACACCTCCTCCTTCTTTACGTGAAGATGTGTATGTCAAGACCATTGAATCCTTCATTCCTTTGATGATGTTGTCACGTACCCATACCTCTATTATCATGCGGAATTAAAAATATCCTACGGAACCTTTGTCATTCTTTGAAACACAGGGCATGGCCATGAAACACTCCTCAACATTCATGCTATGATACCATGTTGTCATGTTCCCTCCCGCCTCAGAGGAGTAATGTGACCATAGTCCCACACATTTGATGAATGCGCATCCATATTCTATTCATCTCTATATAAATTCTCTAACCTCCCCAATAGAAGAGAAATTTCTTCTGTCAGTGCTCAAGCTGACGACCTATGAAGAAAAATCTCAAAGGAAATCGAACGACGGAGAAAATCGTGATGAGAATCGTCTGTCACAATCCGTTCCACATCTAGAAACATATCGACAGCAGAGAATCAATCCCACAAGAGTTAACGGTGCGAAAAAATTTAATATGTGGAATCGGGGAAATATGAAAATTGCGGTCCCTCATCCCGCATCCTGCGTTTCACATTCTGCATCTCACATAACGCATGCGAAATAGAGCACTGTGGAAAGAAAAGTTGTAGAAGTATATATCTGCAAAGCCGCATCCTGCATTATGCATCCCGCATCTTGCATGCAGAAGGGAGAGTTGTGGAAGGAAAATCTACGGGGAACAGAGTTTACAGAAGGTCGTTTCCACATCCCACATCCCGCATCCCGCAAGTTGAGGAAAGGAAAGGATGCGTAAGGAAATTTCTGTGGAAATTCAACTTGCTAACAAAAGTCTTGGACAAATTTGATCATTTAGGCCATCACCAATCCGACCATATAAGCACCATAACTTAATTTAAAAATGCATTGAATGAAACATACATAGATGCATACAATTTCAATTATACAACGAAATCAATTCATCAATTCAACACATTAAATAGGTTCATCATATTTCATGAAGCAAATACAACTTGTAGAGATTAACACAAAGATACTCATCTTTGAAAGAAGTTCTTCTGCAACCAGCTTGTCGTTGCAACGTTCCACCCAACCATAGGCCAGTGCACTCATCAATCTCTTAGCAGCACTACTGCCCCCAAGCTGGGCATGATTCTCCCAAGGAAATAAGGAATAATAGCAGGCTCACACATAGGCAAGAATACATCCAAAATCATCCAAGCCAACACAGTTGGGTTTATCAGGCTAATGAAAAACAAGCCAATATACTATTGGGTTTATCAGACTGCAGTTAGTCAAGCCAACACTCTCATTAAGGACCAGCTAATCCAACTGACATATGGGTTTATCAGGCTGCAAAGGAACTAAAAAACTTGAAATACTAATCTAGTGAGCTCAACCACCGAGCTATGGACACCTGCACTAGATCATGCTTGGGTCCTAAAACATATACACACCTAACACAAGGAAGCATCCCCTTCTCTACTACACAGTCCCTCGGGCTATGCCTTCCCTTCCAATGCTATTCAGGGTGTGCAAAAAAGAAAAATAGCCCTTGTAGATCTATTTGTGAGGTTCCTTCCTACACTAGGTTTATCAAGCTAGTTCAGATCCAATTCCACTCCATACCGTTTAGGACCAAGGAAAAATATGCACACATGGTAGACCACAAGGTTAACATAGCAAATGAGACTTCCACTCGCTCTATGACAGAGGAGACCATTGCACAACAATACTCAGGATCGAAACAACAGATGAACAACCCAGAACAAAACACAGTACTTCAAACCGTGAATGCACAACACGCATGCACAGAATGGAATAGGGAATGATCAGAATCAACCACAATGTTTTTGGGTGAAATCCAGAGGATAGACTGCACATGCATAATGAGGAAAAAGAGAAACTGAAAACGTTGAAGGATGGATGATCAAAATGTCCCACCGCTCCCCAAAACGTGAGGGAAGATGAAAACGTGAGTGCATGAGGGGAAATGGGCATACATTTTCTGGGTGTTTTCTTTTGACACATGGATTTTCCCCCATGGCTCAAGGTTAAACATTACCCCTTTATGTTCCTTAGGAAATAATGCCCCCATCTCATTATTTGTTGCATTGAAATAGCTGATTGTGGGTTTTTAATTAAATTGCATATTTATATAATGTCCAAAATTATACACTGTGCTTGACTTAGCAACATAAACTGTAGGCATAAACCTTCATCACCTATACACAAAATATCAATCAATGGCAGGGCCTTGGCCTTGATCTCCTTTCCATGATTCCATACAATATTTTCATCATATATATTTAATGTAAACGGGGTCAAAACCGGGGTGTTACATTGCCCTCCCCCTTCAACAGCACTATCCTCAGTGCTTTACAAAATTTTAAAAAAATGCTACGCTGGCACCGCCCTCAGTGCTCTACAGAATTGAACAAAAAATCTACGCTAGCACCACCCTTAGTGCTCTGCAGAATTAAACAAAAATGGATGTGCCAACCGCATGGAATCCTCCAACTCCCATGTAGCCTCTTCAGGACTATAGTGTTCCCATTGCACATTTACCTGCCCTATGGCTTGGTTCCAGAGAATTGTGACCTTCATGGCGAGGATGCACATTGGCTTGATTTGGAATTTTCCCTTAGGTTCCACCTAAATGACATCCCAATTTATCTCATAGTTAGGATCATGTACATATCTCCTAAGCAAAGAACATGAAAAAAATTAGGAGTCCTATTGCTATCAGGAAATGCAAGTCTGTATGCAGCTGGCCCTATTCTTTCAAGAACTTCAAACGGCCCATAGTATCTAGGTGACAACTTGGCACAACTTTCAAGCTTCAAGGAACTCTTATTTTCCCTCACTCTGAGGTAAACATGATCCCCAACACTGAACTATTTGTTCACCCTATGCGTATCTGCATAGATTTTCTGTTTGTCTTGGGATGCTTTTAGATTCTGCCTGATCTTTAGAACCTCCTGCTCCATCTCCTTGAGCAATTCTGGACCAGGCACAACCCTGTTCATTGGATTATCCCAAGTCACTGGTGTCCTACACCTCTCGCCATACAAATCTTCATATGGACTCATCCCCAAGGATGCTTGCTGTCCATTGTTATTATAAGCAAACTCTACCAAGTGTAAATAATCCTCCCACTTGGTTGGTTTTTCCATCACATACATGTGAAGCATGTCTTCAAGCACTTGGTTAACTCTCTATGTATTCTCACTAGTCTGAGGATGATAGGAAGTGCTGAAATTCAACTTCGTCCCCAAATATGCAAACAATACCTTCCAAAAATTGGAAGTTAACTTGACATCTCTGTTAGAGACTATTGCCTTAGGAAATCCATGCAATTTTAAAATATCTTTCATGAATATCTTTGCAATGTCATCAGTCTTATGCGTATACTTAACCAGTATAAAATGTGCTTCCTTTGTCAACTTGTCCACCACAACTATGATGGAATCATGTTGTCCCCAAGTCATTGGAAATCTTGTAATAAAGTCCATTGAAATAACTTCCCATTTCCATTATGGAATTGGCAAAGGCTGCAACAAACCTGTTGGGTGTTGATGCTCAACCTTCTCTTGTTGACATTTCATGCACCTTGAAATATATTTAGCCATGTCCTTTTTCATTCCTGGCCAAAAGTAATGCTTTCTAGTTGTAACAATTGTCTTTTGATATCTTGAATATGGAGTTTGATGGATCTCATCCATAACAACCTTCCTCAAATCTGCTACATTTGGAAAATAAATTTTTTTCTTATAAGTAATAAATCCATCTTTTTCTAATTTATATCCCTCATACTTATTTTCAAGGATTTTCTGCTGCAACTTGTCTTTTACCTACACATACAATTCATCTTCAGCATGATGATTAACAATCTACTGTCTCGAATATGACTGGAAAATACTAAGAGATGCCACATGCATTTCCTTCATCTTCCTGTTGAGTGCATCAACTACCTTATTATCTTTTCCTTTTATGTGTTTGATTTCAAAATCAAACTGACATAAAAACTCGAGCCATCTAGCTTGCCTAGCATATAGAGTAGGCTGATCAAACAAATACTTCAGACCACAATGGCGCATTTTTAGCTCAAATATTCTGCCCATCAAGTAATGCTTCCACATCTTGAGAGAATGTACTATGGCTACAAGTTCCAGATCATGAGTGGCATAGTTATTATCATGCTCCTTCAAATTTCTTGACTCATAACATATGACGCGTTTTCTTGCATAAGAACTCCACCAAGTCCTTGACCACATGCATCAGTGCACACCACAAAATATTTCTCTGGGTGTGCAACTTTCAAGACTGGTGCACTTGTGAGAAGATTCTTCAACTACTGGAAAATTTCTTCACACCTCGATGTCCATTCAAACTTTATCCTCTTCCTTTGCAAAGAAGTGATGGCATGTGAAACCTTGGAGAATCCTTCAATGAATCTCCTGTAGTATCCTACAAGTCCCATAAAATATATTACATATGTCACATTTCTTGGAGTAGGCCAATTCATAATGGCTTCAATCTTGTCAGGGTCCACATATATACCCTCTTCTTAGATAATGTGACCCAAATACTGAATTATATCTTTATAGAAGTCACACTTTCTCAACTTTGTATACAACTTATGCTCCTCGAGCAATTGTAATGTCAATATCAAATGTTCTTCATGCTCTTCCTCATTCTTAGAATAAATAATAATGTCATCAAGGAAAACAAGAACAAACTTGTCTAAATACCTACTGAAGACACTATTTACAAGGCACATAAGTGTAGCTGGTGCATTTGTGATACCAAATGGGACCACTACAAACTCATAATGTCCATACCTTGTTCTGAAGGCTGTCTTATGAATGTCTTCATCCTTCATTCTCACCTGATGGTAGCCAGACCTCACGTAAATCTTGGAAAATACCTGTGCTCCTCTCATTTGATCAAAGAGGTCATCAGTTCTAGGAAAATGATATTTGTTCTTCACCGTGTCTTTCTTCAGTTGTCTATAATCAATACACAATCTGAGAGTACCATATTTCTTCTTCACAAATAGAACTAGTGCTCTCCAAGGAGACACACTTGGCTTGATATACTTCTTTTCTAACAACTCTTGCAGCTGCATATTTAGCTCTAGCATTTTTGGTGTACTCATCCTGTATGGTGTTTTGGACACTGGTGCTTCTCCTAGCACAAGTTCAATTGTGAAGTCAATGTCTCTCTTTGGAGGAAGCCCTGGAATCTCATCAGGAAAAAAATCCCTGAATTCTTGCAATACTGGATAGTCCTCCAACCTAATAATTTCATTCTTTGCTGCTTCCAAAACATGAGCTGCATACACTCTGCAACCCTTCCTACAAAATTTATTCAACTGCATTGCTGAAATCTACCTCACAGAAATTACCTTTGGAATGCCTCTTACAATTATTGGGTTCCCTTCGTCATCCATGCATTCAAAAGTATTATTGTAATAGTCAAGTTTTACCCTATGAGCTTCTAACCAATCCATTCCAATGAGAACATCATAGGAACCAAGTGGTTGAACATTCATATCTACACAAGTGACCAATCCATTCATCACTAATGAATATTTTTACACCACTTCACTAACCTTTCTCTTAGTTCCAGTGGCTATCTAAACTAACCATGATTCGCTATGCTTTACTTTCTTAAAAGCACAAATCTCCACTACTCTAGGAGCAATGTAACTATGAGTAGAACCAAGGTAAATCAAAATAGAAATATATTGCTCAACAATCTTACCTGCAACTTCAACCACAGTTGACTGGTGATCTTAGAGTGGCCCTCTAGTCTTGCATAGATCCTAGGGACAACGCTTGCTACTTGACCCACTGTTTCTGCCTCTTGAATGTTGTAAGATGGCCTTGCATTCTGATTCTCAAGTGGACAATACACGTGCATGTGGGATCCTCCACATTTCCAACATTGGAGGGGTGCTTTATTCTATTGTGTATCTCTTGGCTCTTCTCCCACCACTCTAGCTTGCTGCTTCTCAACTTGGGATGGCTGCTTCTGCTGATTCTTGAAGTTAGAAGGTTTGAAACCATTTTTCCTTTTGTCAGAATTCTCATTCGTTTTGTCCTTCCATGTCTTATGATAATTAGGTTTGCCTTTGATATGCTCATAGAAATACTTAACTTTCCTTATCTCTTCTTCCAGAGTTCTAGGTTCATAAAACTCAATTCTATATTTGTAAGATTGAGGCAATCCACTTTGGGAAACACTGGATTTTTACTTTTTCATCCTTGATGTACCTGACATACCTCAGCAGCTCCAAGAATTTGTTTGCATACTCTTCCATGGCCTGCTGTCTCAATCTCAGCTCATGGAACTCTTTGATATTATCATCATAGTACCTGTTAGAGAGGTACTTCTGCTTGAAATACTTCTGGAGTTGTTTCCACACAATCTTCCTTTCATTAATCTTCTTCACTTGCTTGAAGTGCTCCCACCATATGGATACTCTTCCAATAAAATTGAAGATGGCTACTCTAGCCTTCATATTTCTTGAATAGCCTTGGACTTGGAAGTATTTCCTCATCCCAAGAAGCCAAGATTCAACTTATTGACCATTCTTTATCTCACCGTTGAAGGTAGGAGGCCTTTCCTTCTTAAATTCATCATGTGAACGGTTCTGGTAGCACCTATTTATTTTATTCTCATGAGAAGAAGAACCTAAACCACTAGTGGATCCTTCAGATTCAGATGACCCACTAGGAGATCTCTTTCTTCATCTAGCAGTGATCTTACTTCCTTCTTGTCTCACTGTTTGGTCCCTAGAGTTCATCTGCCTCTCGCGTCTATTAACGGTATACATCAATGACCGGTAATCAGACGATGGACTACTATGTTCGACCTCGACACCTCTATTCGCATAGTAGGACATGTACTCGTAGCGGTTTGTGTAGAAGACCTTCCAGATTGGTGGCATCTCTTATATGCTACCTTCTTGATCGTGCCAGTGTTCATGAGATTTCATCTCTCGTGACTTGTTCCGGATGGTTGTAGTAGATCCCCGTTGAGCTTTCCAATCTTCAGCTTGAATTGTTATAGCACGTCCTCAACAACAAGTAAACAATACAAGCATACTATATTTCATGGTGTTAGATTTATTCTAGCATATATAATCAATAATGTAAAAGCATTTGACATATTCCAATGGAAACAATATTCATTCAAATACACATTACTGGACAGGAAAAGATATTTATATTAATAAGAATCAGAGATTACAAGTGACAACCCCTGACGGCACGTCTGCGAATCGGAGAAACTGAATCCCCCACTTGGGCCTCCACCACCTCAATCCTCCATCACTTCGATAGCAAGCTTACTAGTGAAAGG